>BLYF01000053.1:356001-383492 GCA_014905255.1 Herpotrichia juniperi | reverse complement strand
ACCTAGCATGCAAGTGCCTCTTGAATACGACAACGAGCTTGTGATGGACCTCTGCGATGCTATCACATCCTGCTAGCACGATAACGATGACGATATAAGGATGCGAAGATGTTGGAAAACTCAAAGGACGCGGTGAGGGACCGGGTCAGCTTGAACACCGAGATTGTGACACCTACTCGTTCAAGTCCAGTAAGGTCGTGCTGGTGTGCGCGCGCTGATCTTGATCCCAGCGGCTTCTCGAAAACATTGAATAGATTGCAACCAGAAAGTGGTGTACATAATGACTGGACTGCATGTTAGGGGCGTAGACGGCCATATCGTATAGGGTAGGTACCATTGTGCGCTGTGGAACAGCCACGCCGTCAGCAGCACCCTTGCAAAGAGCTAGATGACGGCACCCAGACATGCATGTATAGGAATTAATGATACAGGGCCCTAACATGAACGGACCGATAGCGCGCCCCACCGCACAGACAAAATTTGTACGACCTTGTATGGGTAAGTAGTGGCAATGGTTCGACCCACATCTCTCGCCACCTCCCTGTAATTTACCGAGAAACCTGACTGATGAAGTAGCCTAGGCTCGATTTGATGATTTTAGCTATCTGCCACTTAGTGTACCCCTATTAACATCTATTAAATCCTGCATACGCTGGGGCATAGTATTAATGAGATCACTGAGCTGCTGCTTAGTAACCTGATCCTACGCTTCCTGAACTGCCTTATGCAGTTGATTGTACGTAAATTTGTGATTAGGTCCCTATTTATCCTTAACGTAGTCCTTTATTATGTTACACACAGCCTTGATAGGATTTATGTTCGGTAAGTAGGACAGCTAGTTAATTATTACAATGCCCCTTTCTAGCATTCTGTCGTACCACGTAGCGTTTATACCCTCTACGCTCTAGAGCTCCTAAAATAGCTCCTGCGGAGGCTAGGGCGCCTATTACAGGCTGGAACACTGCTGAGAGCCTCTAGTAGCTCATAAGGCGATTTGTCTTTAAGCTCACAACTAAGAGCTCTATCTTATCAACCTGCTCCTCCTCTAGTACTGGCACCCGCCCAAAACGTTTCTGTAGAGTTAATTGATGGCCACAGGCGTACTAAACCTGGTTCTAGCTTATGCCTAGCTTCCTCTAGATCTTAGAGAGCTTCCAACCACTCTCGCGGAGGGTTTGAGCACGGAGGCGCTTATCTCAGGATAGGTATTGATGGCGGGGAGGTGGTAGAGATGGTGGGTTTAATATAAGGTCAAAATCAAGTGGAGGCATCGCGACGACGACGACAACAAGCTGAGCTGTATAAACTTCATGGCGACGGCAAAGCTCACAGCTTTTGAACGACCTGGTGGCGACGGCAAGGCTGGCAAGGAGGCTTCGAGAATAGTACGTATGGTAAGCTTTGGGCATCTGATGATGTAAGGATTAGCCGATGCTCCGACTCGTGTATTATAATCACCAAATATATCCGGGGAACCGCTCCTAAATCGCCACATTGACTACTTACCCATACAAAGTTGTATGAAAAAACGTCGATTTGTATGGAAGCGCACAGACGCGCGCTATCAGTCCGTTCATGTTGGGGCCCTGTAGCACGGCGAACGTGAGCAATATGGAGATTAGCCGGCGTGATAGCGCCGAACTGTTTTACGCCAACGGGCCGCGGCGGGCCGCAGCGGGGCTCGTTTTGCGTACTTGTAATTGCCTGCACGTCTGGAGAAGTGGATCCCAGCGGGAATAAGCCTGTCAGCAATTCCTTGTCCGTCTTGGCTAACTTAGCTGTCTTGTTGTTAATTCTTGTATCAGCATGCCTGTCTGTCTGCCTTTTTTAGTACTATATTTCTTACAGGCTAGATGCAGGCGTTGGTCTTTCTCATCCTTCCTCATATCCATCTCGCCTTCCAGTACGGCGAACGTGAGCAATATGGAGATTAGCCAGCGTGATAGCGTCGGGTTATTCCACGCCAGCGGGTCGCAGCATCCTGGCGGGAATAAGCATATGAAGCAATTCCTTGTCCGTCTTAGTCGGCTTGGCCGTCTTGCTGGACGTCTAACTGTTGGTTCTCGTATTAGCATGCCTGTCTGTCTGCAGGCGTTGGTCTTTGCCATCCTTCCTTACATCTATCTCGCTCCTGGTGAGCGCCCCCTTTTTGCCTCTTTCGAGCTTCCGTTTCTGTTCTTTTTCTTTCTTTTCCAAATTTCGTACCGTTGTACAATAGAGGCAAGGGGTTTCCCGCCGTATCCTCTACTTTCCATCCCGACTTGCTCCCTCGGACCTCCCACGCGCGCTCTCTCTCTTTCTCTCTCTCTTATTATCAGCTAGTACTTGTATTACTACTCACTAAATTACCAGCATGCCCATAGCCAACATCCACATTGGCCCCGCCTGGTTGTGGACGGCGGCCACCATCTTCCCCGCCGTGTGTATCCTCATTGTGGGCGCCCGCCTAGCCACGCGACACGCACAGCGTGCCCACTTCGGCCCCGATGACTGGTGCACTGTCCCCGCGCTCGTCATTGTGTTGGGCATGGCGTCGACCATTCTTGTCGGCGTGGGGACGCAATCGCTGGGCTATGCGACGCCTAAGGTCGAGGGCACGTCGCAGCTGACAGCCTCGAGTCGGCAGCAGACGATTACGCGCAAGGCGTTCTTCATCCTCACCCTAATCAGCACGCCGGCACTGGCCTTGATCAAGCTGAGCTGCGTGCTCTTCTACAAGCGTGTGTTTAGCAAGGGCTCCGGGCGCGTTGTCAACATGGCTCTCCACGCACTCACGGCGCTTGTCGTCGTCTGGGGATGCGGCTTCTTCTTCGGCTGGCTGTTTGGCTGCGGGACCCATTTCGATTATTACTGGACCAGCCAGGAGAACCAGCTCAAGTGTCCCGCTGACCTGGCCAAGATCAACTTGTCGATGGCCATTTCCAACTTCCTGATTGACTGCATCATCATATTCTTTCCTATCCCGCTGGTCTTGCAGCTGCAAATGTCGAGAGCGAACAAGTTTGCAACGTTAGTTGTCTTTGCACTGGGTGGACTGTTCGTATACCATGTATTCATGAGGACGGTTCCGGTCTGGCTAACACCGCTTCAGTGCCGTCGCAGCGTCGATTACTCGAATGGTCATCATTGTCGAGGAACTGGATGGTGAGAATCCCCGAACACCAAGATGCAGACACACTTTCGAATTTCAGCACTGACTCGTCCTTCACACAGTCCAATTCGCCATGACGGTAGATCCAGACTGTAAGCCGACCCCATTCCTACTCCCACAGTGGCACCGTCTCTCCTCGAGCAACAATCTAACCCCCGCCAGTCGCATCCACAGCCGCGATCTATTTCATCTACATCGAAGCGTGCTTCGCCCTGTGCGCCGTCTGCCTCCCCTCACTCTCGGGCATGTTCAAGCTCAAGCAGGTGCAAAACATGATCGATGGCTTCACCATTGCGCTGTCGAACCTATCGCGGGGCTCGCTCGGGTCGCGGGGCTCCAGGGAGTCGCGACAGTCGCGCACCTCGTCTAGCCGGCACCGGCGCGAGCATGAGCGACTGGGCTCCAAGCGGCCGTCCGACGACCTCGATCCGGTTTTTGATCCACGCAGCCACGACGGGAGCGGCAGCCATGTCGCGGTGCAGAGGGGCGATATCGAGATGGACTCGGCGTACAAGGGGTGGGATGGGAAGGGGGACGCGATTCAGGTCACGAAGAGTGTGGATTTGGAATCGTTAAGGCGGTAAGTGCGTGTTTGTTATGCAGCGTGCTTGTTCGGAGCGGGGAAAAAGTCGAAGGGATAGATTACTTTTGTTTTTGGTAGGGAGGGAAAATATTGCGTTTTGCTGGACGGTGGGTTTCTTGGGATGGTTTCGTGGTCCCGTCATCTCTTGTGCTCAAGCCTGGTTTTCGGTTTCGTTGTTGCCATGTGTTGAATCCCGACAAAAGTACGCATGTCACTGGGGCATGGGGACCTCTTTTGATTTCCTCAATGGATGGCTACAAGCGGTATATCAACCAACACGTTTGAGTCTACACGGTAGACCCAGTGGTTCTAGATGAAATGAATTCTACTACAAAGACAAGATCCCTCTCCCGAAACTTTGGAACGCCATCTCGCCATACCACCTTTTACCGCGTCTCTCATAACCCTCTTGCAACCTCACATGACCTGCTCCTAATCGTAGATGTTGGTCGTGTCAAACATCTGCT
Organism: Herpotrichia juniperi; assembly: GCA_014905255.1. Taxonomy (NCBI): domain Eukaryota; kingdom Fungi; phylum Ascomycota; class Dothideomycetes; order Pleosporales; family Melanommataceae; genus Herpotrichia; species Herpotrichia juniperi. The sequence continues at coordinate 379,291 of BLYF01000053.1, read as the reverse complement.
CTGCAAACTTCTGGTACGTGATTGGCTCGTAATGCTTCTTTCCAACGGCTGCCACAAGAGAAGGCTGCGGCTCAATGATGCCGTCAGGCGCCGAGCAGACAAAGTACGGGATCGAGTACCTGGCAGGCGTTGGCTGACCACTGGCTTTACCGGAGACGCTGACGCGGTGCAGGCCGGACGGGTAGATGTCTGGGAGCAGGGGAAGAAAGAGGTCAGCATCGAAACGGGGATGAGAAGATGGATGCTTTGGGCAGAAGAAAGGGAGGGTTGCCTTGCGGGCCTCCCACTTACTGTTTGAAATGCGCTGGAACATGTCTCCGATATTCATGTACAAGATCCCCTCGCGGGGCGTAGCAGGGACGAAGTCGCCCGAGGCTCGATCTCCAAACTCGAGCCCTGAGTTCTCGTCCTGGAAGAGGAAGGTGAAGATACTAGAAGTGGATGTGATCAGCGTCGGGGTTTAACGGGGTCGTATTGCGGGATCGCCTCCCATTTACCCATGCACTTGTAAGCGGCAGGTAGCAGTCGTGGAGGTCGATGCAGAGCATACACTTACCTCCAGTCTGTATGCGCCCCTAAGCGACCTACACTCTCGTCGGCGATCATGGCATCTGTAATGGGTGGGTAGTGCAGCAAGCGAAGCTGGTTGTCATGGCCGGTATGCAGCGCGCGGACGGCGTCTGCCTCGGCATCGGGGAGGCTCAGGGCCTCGATGAGGGCCTCGAGGATGAGCTGGGCCGTCTTGTTGAGCTCCCAGAAGAAGCGGGTGGTAAAGTCGCGGAAGCCCGGCAGCGTGTCCTCGGGGAGCCAGATGTTGTACTGCACGCGGTTCTCCTCGCTGCCAATCTCGTAGCTCTCCTTGTAGTCGGCCGTGGACGTGTACTGCTGCTTCAGGTCCTCGTCGTCGGTCTCGCCGGCCGTCTTGACAGCACCGCGCTCTTTGCCGGTCCCCGAGTAGCCTCGGTGCGGCGTGTGGCCGTTGGGATGCGGGGCCTTCATCTTGTCGGCGTAGGGCAGGCCGAACAGCTGATTGGACACGGCAAAGGCCTGCTGGAGCAGCTCGCCACTGACGCCGTGCCCAGCGAGCCCGACGTAGCCGTTGGCCCGCACCGCCTCGTGCAGCTCCTTGGCCCGCTGCTGGCGGAGGCTGGCATCGGCGGTGGTGCTGGCAAACGGCGAGAGGTCGACGATGGGGATCATGTTTGGAGCCACGGCGATGTCTACAATGAATATATGCCAATAAAGGCAGGGAGGGGCAATTGTGCGAATTAATATCAGTGGCACAAAGCAGGCAGTGCATGGTGGTGTTATACAACTGCCTGGCCTCCAGCCCCTGCGCAACCCGCCTGGGTGATCCGTCAGGCTGCATGTGTGCGGCGCAACCCACGTCAGCATCAAGGTGCGGCGAGGTCGAAACAAGCTCACAGTCTTCTACGATAGTTACCCGTGCATTGGCCCGTGCGAGTATGTAATGCCCCGAACACTATAAAAGCTTTACTAGAACTAAGGCTGCGATAGGTGGTGTTGAAGGCTGAGGCGTTTTGGCGTTGAGCGTGCATTGCAGTACGCGATAGCGTGCATTACGCGAGCCAAGACGGCCGGAAGCCAGGTACATAGCTTAATTTACCACCAAAAGGATTTATATGGAGCCTGGCCAAGTGCTAGAGCTCGCATTGGTCCGGTAACCGGAAGGATTCCGGCACCTTACTGTACTACAGGGCCCCAACATGAACGGACTGATAGCGTCGCACGGATAGTGGCCTGTGCATACAAGCAGGTAAAGGTTCTAGAAAAGATACACATGTTTATATAAAGTTTTCTATACAATCCTATGCTGTTTCTCTAACATAGTCATCTAGCTACCATGCCGAAAACACATAGCTGTCCACTTACGTACAAAGAATGTGTCGTATTGTAAAAATTACTTATCCCATAATCTTTCTATGTAACTTCCATAAAGAATTACACTTCGTGGCTATTCTACACATGAGCCAATTGCCACAGTGGCCTCTGCGATGCTATCGGTCCGTTCATGTTAGGGTCCTGTACAGGGCCCTCTCATGAACGCACTGGTAGCGTGAGGCCACCGCACTGGGCCCTCTAGCAGTAAACCATTCTGCAAAGTATATACGGTAGCCGACGCCATCGCGATCCTCCCTGGCGCCACCAAACCGAGTTTAACAACCAGCCAGCCACATCATGACCGATTCAGCTCCCGTGTCTGTAGCAAAGCCTACTGACGCGCAGGACCCAGAGAAGCCTCATACCACAGAAAGCCATCATGCCGGGTCCGACTGGGCCACAAACGCCCGCAACCCCCTCAACTGGTCGCCCGCGCGGAGATGGACCATTATTGTCGTACTTGCCATCACAAACTTTGTCGCGTATGTTGCACGTCTAGTCAGTCTGTGGGCGTTGGTTCGACTTGTTAATCCCACGACAGGGCCATGACGACGGCATACGAGCCTGGCTTGGACCAGATCCTGCGCGAATTCCACGCGCAGGACAAGGACTCTCTGGGCACCCTGTCCATCTCGATATACACGCTCGGATACTGCATCGGCCCTCTGATCGTGGCGCCCGTCAGCGAAATATACGGGCGCATCTGGCTTCTGCGCGTGGCGTATCTCGTCTTCCCCCTGACCCTCGTCGGCTGCGGAGCCAGCCGAAGCATTGGCGCCTTTATTGCGTTTCGCGCCATCATGGGCTTTGCGGGCATCGTCTTTCTCTTGCTGGGTGCAGCCATTGTGCCAGACATTATGCCAAAGGAGAGGAGGGGGATATCGTTGGGTGCAATGTTGACCGGGGCTGGTCTGGTACGTTTACGTTTCTTCCATTCACACCATGTTTCTGTCTTTTTCGGTCAAACGGGACACCCCCGTAGCTGAACACCAAATGACGAGGTGGAGATGAGGCTGGATTGTCATGCATCAAAAACAAAGCTAATTGAGCGCTCAGGGTCCAACATTAGGTAAACAAAACCAAGGCAAATGAAACCAGCATCTCACAGTCTCTAGGGCCAATCATGGGCGGCTATATCGTAGAAAGAACCACTTGGAGATGGATATTCTGGGCCTGTGCCATCACGGTAGGATGCCTGGACTCTCATGATTCAATTCATGCAGAATGTTAGTGCTGACACCAGCATGAACAGTTTGCGCTGCTGGCGGCGGTAGGCTGCTATATCTTGACAGAGACATACAGCCCCGTCCTTCAGAAACGAGCGGAACAGCATGGTAGCGACTCGAAGACTGGGGCACAAGCCCCACCCGCCACTTCCCAAGACAACCTTCACGTCTCCAGCCCATTCAAGCGACTATCAGCGCGACTCATCGCCATCTTCAAAGGCCCCTGGGTTCGTCCCGCCCGGATGCTCATCCAGTCTCCCATCGTCCTGCTGTTTGCCATCTACACCACCGTCACCCAAGGCTACCTCCTCCTCGTCTTTGCAACGCTCGGCCTCGTCTTCCAATCCAACTACCACTTCTCCCCCGGAGCGAGCGGCCTCGCCTACCTCGGTCTCGCCGTCGGCCTGACCATCAGCCAATTCACCCTCGGCCACCTCTCCGACAAGCACATTGCCCGCATGGCGCGTCTGCACGGCGCTCACAAGCCAGAACACCGCCTCCCGCCCCTCCTCATCGGCGCCCTCATCATCCCGGCCAGCCTGCTTGCCTACGGCTGGGGCACTCACACGCACTGGATTGTGCCCATCCTCGCTAGCGCCCTCTTCGCCATCGGCTACATGTGCACCTATATGCCCATCATGATGTACCTGATTGATACGTACACGCAATATTCCGCGAGCGCTGTCGCAGCTTGCACAGTGTTGAGATCGATTTGCTCGGCCATTCTGCCGCTCGCGGCGGATCCGCTGTATCGGCGGCTGGGATATGATTGGGGGAATAGCCTGTTGGCGTTCATTGCCTTGGCCTTTTTTCCGTGCACTGTTGTATTGGCTAGGTATGGGGAGAGGATAAGGCTGAGGTTTGAGCCGAGCTTAGACAAGAGTTAAGACCGTAACAGAATTGACAAGGGTAGTTGGGACAATTAAACGATAGTACGTACTCTTACTTGTGTTATTAGTCTGACCACGACGGGCGGGAAGGCGTTGCCTATCTACTTAGTGGCTTCGACAATACCCTCGGAGAACTGGTACTCCATCGGGAACGTCTGGAGCAGCGAGAGCTCCCTGGGCGTAAACCTGCGCTGTCCGCTATAGTGGTAGTTATCGCCGCCACCCATGGTGATGCATCCCCTGAGTAGGCTCGCGTATGGGTCGTAGGGTTCCTTACCTTCTTTAAGCCGTGCTTCTTCGTTAGCCTCCTTAGTAGCAGCGAAACAGAAGCAGCAGCGAAACAACTTTACTTATATATTATAGTAGTGGGTTCTACGTTTATTATAGCACTAGTAGAAGTTAACCCTTCTTTTTCTTTGTAAATTTTTTAAACTTAAAACCCTCCCTCTTTGAAATGTTACTCCACAGAGCAGTATACGTAAAGGCATCTGATACAGTTAATATATCTACAGCGTACAGTACACACAATAAGAGAGCTTTGGCTTTTAGCTTTTACAGAGTGTTTTATAACAAACTAGACTATTATAGTTAGTTTCTATGCTAAAGACTTCTATTTAAGCCGTATAGCGTAACTGCCTCTGTTCGAGCAACTCGGCGAAGCACTTGCCCCACCGGTCACTAAACATCTCTACAATGTCATGGTCAAAGCCAATATAAACATCATTCTAATTAACCCATAGATCACCCTCCTTAATCATTGCCTTGATGTGTGTTGAACGTATGTTTTCCCAGACGTACGTGTGCAGTTCCAGATCAATTCCTTGTAGTTCGGGTAACTTCATCTTCGAAACATCCAGAATCTCACGAAACTTCAGGAGATGGCGGGAGAGTAAGATCAAGTTATCGCGGTTATCGCTAGTGCATAGCTCTTTTTTACGTATGCGACCCGTTCAGGCGTTATGAAAAGATTAAAGGTATCGTGGCCTGGGTCGTCGATGAAGATGGGATCCCTGTGTGTAGGTTAGCGTGCAAAGCCGTGTAGTGAGGTCCAACCACCTACACGCCTAGCCATCCCGATCTACAGTTTGTACGGTGTGTGGCCAGTACATCTCTTCTAGAGTATAGTGAGATTCAAACCATGAGTTGAAAACGATTCGTTCAACATAGGTGCCAAAGACGCGACTGACTATGTCGATAAGATGCTCTGTGGACCCAAAAATGGCAGGGTGACCTTCGTTTTCGTCCCACTGTGCTGACTCTCACCGTTATTGCCTGTACAAAGACATGTTCTAGGATTTCATCTCGAATACTTTCGCTTGGCTCGTCATGTGCATCGATGGCGTAGAACAGATCGATACCCTTGATTTGGGCACGGCAGAAATTAGAAGCGCGAGACCGCGCCTCGACGTTGACGGTTGCTATAGGGAGGCGATTGACCAGTGTCTGGAACTCATTCACACCAACGCGCAGTTTGCCTCTGGAATTATAGACGTATAGCCTGAGAGGCTGCCTCTCGATATGATCTGGCAGGTTATCGTAGCCAACAAATGCTTGTCGCAGGCGCTCAGCGCTTGGGACTGCGCAGGGCTCCGGCATGCTATCAGCGATGCTGAAATCGACATACGTAAATGTTGGTACAGATGAGAAGATTTCTAAAAGCATGCTGGTTTAGCTTACTGCTCTCCAGTTAGAATTGGTAACGAACGTCGAGATAGCTCCTCACCTGTTGATATTGAATGGCAGCAGACGCTAGCCATATCGAATCCTGAATTTCTTGTGGACATTGTGCAAACGTGGTTGCTGACATATTGCGAGAGTTGGTATTTTGAGAAAGGATGGCTGGATGGATAGGTACTTATCACTGCGAAATCTTATACTACCCAAATTTATTCAAGCGCGTAAGGGCGCAGTAGCACGGACACGTCGCGGTCGCGGCGTAGCCTATCTAGCGTAAGCATGCTGCCCCGGCACCGAAAGAACCCCGACTGACTTCGCGGAGCGCGCAGCAGGGCAACTCTCTGTGAGTCCGCGGTTTCCAGAACATGTAAATTGCACAGAGCCGAGCATCAATCCTGGACTGTAGTCCGGCGGTGTAGTCGAAGGGACCTCGTAGGCTTGCTGGCTAGATTCTTGGTAGATGTACGTGAAGTGGGTAGTGCTGTGCTACGGGAAGCAAGGCATGAGTCTAGTAGAGCAGGCGTACCTAGGTGTATCCGGGGGTGTATTCCAGGAGGCTTTCCGAGCTTATAAGCTGAAACATCAAGGTTGTATAGCAATTGGAATTGGGTGCACAGGTGTGAACCTTGTAGGACAATGCCGTGGAACCTTCGGCCATCGTCAAAGCGGTTCATGGCGTATACACATTGACCGTACCTATGGTACCCCGGCGGCATAGATGAGGAGGTCTCACTTACGAAATTGTCGGGACTGTACAGCATTCCAGATTAGTTGCCTTTTCGTGACTTGGATACAAATGCCGAGGGAAATTGCCTTCTTTCCTAGCAAACCAGTTCTTCCCTTCAATAATTCAATTGCCTACCCTCCTGTTTGATACAGGCACACTCTTTTATTCTATTTCTCTGATCTTTAATTTACCTACCCTTTACATTCGCTCGGTAACTAGCCATCTCCCCAATGCGGTCAGCTTTTCTCTCTCGCCTTGGGACGGTACTTGGTCTTGGGGCTTCCGGAGCATTTGCGAGTGTTATCTGTGACCCTAAGCATGATCCTAGCATAAACATTACTCACGCGCTCGTCCCTAGTACCGAGGCTCTTGCAGAAGTACCTACGCACTGCATTGAAAATATTTGTACCACTAGAGGGACTGATATCACGTCAACTGAGCACTGTAGACTGTTTGTGATAACCGTCACCCAACTCGGTACCTCACATCTTGATGTTGGTAATTGTGTCAGCCAACTCCGCAGCATTTTTGACCAATGCATCACCACTGAGGGCATTCCTAGGGGCACCTCCCAAGCCCACGACGTGCTGTACGACGTCTCTGTGGCGGATAGAAACGACTGGTCGGATTTTGAAGAATTGGATGCTCGATCAGAGGAAGATGATTCGTTAGACGACGACGACGACGACGACGACGACGACGACGAAGACGAAGAGTGGTCAGAGGATGATTGGGCAGAAAAACGAATGTTCGAATATGAAAAACGAGATCTGGAAAGAAAAACCGACGATGAAAACGAAAGGGATGAGTACCTAACTCTCGAAGCACGAGGTAGGGGACGTAGCAGAAAGGCCAAGATTAGAAAGACCCGAGGAATGAACAAACCAAAGACCAACCCAAACACAAGCCCAAAGACTGAACCCAAAGACCACACCGAAGTTTAAATAGGATGAAAAGCCAAAGGCGTGTCCACTTCCGAAAAAAAAGAAAGGGAAACCCGCAGAGAAACCCGCAGGGAAACCCGAACGAAAACGCAGACCCAGGAAGAAGGCTGGAAGCAAAGCCATCCGGGGCATTGGAGAGGATCATCTTCCACAAGTAGAGCACAGGGAACTACTCCCGCGAGGTGATGGCCAAACCACTGGCCGCAAACGCCCCACTGGCTGGGTGAAGCTCAAGCCTAAAACCCCAGGAAAGGGCGGGAGCGGAGGCGAGGGAAGGAAACCGGCACCTCAAACCCAACTGGAGCCGGGGCCCTAGGGCTGCAACCAAGAAGAATATTATAAGGAAACAATACTTTCCCAAGATGAGGCAACGTGGTGGAGCTTCAGCAGAAAGACCGGCTGGGAAAACGAATTCGGCACCCAGAGTCAAGAGTATGCAATCCTGGACAGGATGATAGAACATGGTAGATTTGATGTAATCAATATGAAGAATGGATACATGGAGGTTTTGGGTAGGCAAAGCGGCGGAACCGAACAGAGCGATTTTGAGAAAGAACGTAGAGACCCTTATTTAAAAACTAAACTAGACTATAGAATCTTAGAAGAAGAAAAATTAGGATCAGATAGCTTTAATTCTCTAGTTTATTCTATATTATTATTATATTTGTTAGAAATAACCCTAGCAAGCAAGATTTAATTTTTAGCATGTTATACCTTATAGGCCGCACTTTAGGGACTGCTAGACCTAGAATTTGTTTCTACACTAATACACTACTTTCCAGCCACAACTTCCGGCCTTGTAAGTAACATATGACGCTTACCGCATCAGTCTCCCTTGTCCATCACTATCCTTCTTCCCTCGACGCCTCTCGTTCCACCCCACCACTATGTCTACATCCCCCTTCCTCGACAACCTTAACCCCACCACCATACAGGCCACGGTCTGGACCCTCCTACGCAACCTCGAGTTGGCCGCAAGCGTGAGTGCCATGGTAGGTGACAAAGAGAACGTGTACTCACGCTATTAGTAGACCTGGCCCAGCGACAAAGCGCCAACCAGCCCCTAAGACCTTCCCAACCCCACCATTCAGCCTACAGAATTGGAGCTCGATGATCAAGGAGATGCTAACCAACTCAACAATTGTCTTACCTTCACTCGCCATCTCGTTCACCCCCCGGCCCCTGCTGGCGCGAAATATAACAGACTAGAATCCTTCCTTATCGGGACTGCTGCAGACGGTAGGGAGGTGGTAGCCAGCATCATCGTCCAATCGCACGCCAACGTCGTCTAAGTGCTCTGTTAGGCCTCTTACCCTACCATCCCCGTCCTAATCTTCGCCCTCTGCCCCCTGACCCCTAAATCCGCCTGGGTCTTCCCTCTTGCCCTGGACCGCACCACTGACCGCACCATCGTCACACAGTGGGCCACGCCATGGAATCCCGGCCATCTAATCAACCGTGTTTGCAGTCTAGTGAGCGCCCATCTCGGCGAGCGGTTCTACACGACCGACGACGAGTGAGTGACCACAAGTGAGGGACCACGAGTGATGGCCAACGAGTGACGGGAGGTGAAGGAGACTAAGTGGAGCAGGTGTATATGATGAATCTCATGTCTTAAACTTCCTATTGCCTTAATGACCATGGTGCTTGCTGTTTCCCATCTACCGTACAGTTGCTACATGGATGACTACCTTCCATGCCGCCCAACGCGCCCTCACCCAACCTAGCCTTCAACCTTCCTTTCCACCAGCCGAATTCGTACGTCCTGACATTGTACCTTGTCTCCACCCCAGTCATTTGCGGCTTGACCTTATTCAAAATCGGTCCAAAGGTATAGCTTGCTTCCTTGACCTGGATTGGTGCTGCGAATGATCAGCCTATAGTTAGGTGGAATTCGTTGGAGTAACTCACTGTTCCAGTCTCTAGTAATAGTAACGAGGAGAGAAATAGAGCTTGTCTAAGGCAAAAATTCGTGCGTGTCAAGGAGAAAAATTTCGGGGCCAGTGTAGTTACAATTGTGTGCCGCAATGGCTACATATACACTCGGAATCTCGCCATTCTATTCTTTTCTGCTTGCTTCAACCATGGAGATGTGCACACGCCGGCACACACCTCCGCCAACACTAAATAAGATCTGTTTATACTCTTCTGAAGCACAGCCAGGCAGGATTGATAGATGAGGGTATCTAACATCGTGGAAGCTCGGCATAGGATAAGGTTTGAAGGACAATACAGTCCCGCCAGCCTATCACTTGGTCGACGGACACGCCCTCCATTCCTGGACAAAGCCAGGCCGCGGCTCCCTTGCAGGAGTATTTGTCGTGTGAGTGTGAAGGCGCGCAATTGTGTACATATTGTGTACACAAATACCTGCGCCCCTTCAACTCCCAGGCAACGATGGAAGTGAGTGAAGGTAGTAGCATGGATAGAAGTGGAGAGGGCTTCTGTCGCTTTTAGAATGAATTGCGGTCGAGGTCGGCGCTATCACCTGCGACCTGACGTTAAGTATCTGACGCTGAGTACTCTCTCGCTTAGCCTGTGCACGGTGCAGCCTCACCAAAACCAACCGCCAACATTAACACATCAATAACTCATTACACAGCTGCCACATCATCAATCTGACGCTGGGGATTGATTCAGCGGACCCGAATGCACAACGCTATCAGTTTGCACAATTATTTACGAACTTTCTGGGTCTAACCGATTTATATTAAAAAATTAAACTGATTAAACCCCATGTCTTCATCGCGCACGGGGCACATTTAAACTGATCAGACTCAAATCGACTAACCCATTACTGTCTCAGGGAAGGAAACAAGAAACCAAAGGAGTGTCTTAGGCACGAACAATCTCATTTTTGCGTTCACACTAGTAGAAAGTGCCTCTAGCGTCTATTTTTTGTTAGCATCTATAACTAGCGTTATAAACCGATCCATTAATCATACCTTTCTGCGGTTTATAACGAGCTCAGTTCTGGACGATGTAGGTACTCCTCCAATTCTTCCCTGTATTCACGCCGTAGCATCCATTGTCGTACGTATACTGATTGGGAGTCCGACTTCCACAGCCCGAAATATCGTGCACCCAAACCGTATTGCCCGGCCGGCAACCAGAAAGCCGGAAAGAGTGGCGATCATCCGTTCCGACGCAGGCATTGTTGTTGACACGGATGTTGCTACCGGTCGACCCATCGCAGTTGGCTCCGGAATAAGCATTGAAGTAGCAAAAATCCTCGGCAATGCTGAAGTCCGGTTCACCCAAATCCTCTACAGGAGTGATGATAAAATCGTCGGTGTTGGAAAGAGGCGTGCTGGTGGCTACGCCGGAGAAAATGGCCACCAGGAGTAAAGGTAAAGCGGACAGCATTTTTAATACGATGTATTGATTTAACTTTGGGAAATGGAATGTAAGTCTACGGGATAACTTAATGGCAGGTCCTCTACCATTTTATACTTCAACACTTAGCTCAAGATTTAGGCAAACTTCTAGGATCTAAGTATATCTTAGAGAGCTTCACACTAAAAGGGAAGGTTGATAAAGCACTTCGTATTGCAGAAATCTAGACTCTACTTATTGGTGGGAAATTCTGGAGTAATAGGTGGGGGGTATATAGTTGCATTACTTATTACCGTTGCCCGGCATTAGTATCTCTTATACTTTACGAGATTTCATGCTGAACTCAAGGATTAACATCCTCTAGAAATCTAGACTCGGCCAAGAGACCTGGGCTGGTCTGCTGGAAACTGTCAGGACTCAGCCCCGAGCCGCTAGGCCAAGCAAGCAAGCCAAAAATGTATCAGTACTTAATTACTGTGAGTACATGCTCGAAACAACACTTATATGGTCATAAAACCCCCAGGGCCTAACAATATCCCCCTTCTAAGAGGATGTGCTGTCCTCAGCGCGAAGGGTACCTAAGTACTGGGCCTTCCAGCAGCTCTCGGCCAATTTCGGCCTCATTTGGTCTACTTGAGTGCTCAACGTGCCTATGCCACAGCTCTTGTCCCGTTCACCCAAGTGCCACATCACTTGCTCACCCGGGGTAGCTCATTGGGTCAAGCCAAGGCTGTGCCTTACTTGCCCGGACCGAGCTGACTTAACTGAACCTATACACAACGCGCCAACTGTACACACTTCAACACGGAAAGCGATATTAGCAAGCCGAATTTCCTTTTTTTGGTTGTATTGCGAAAAGGACCACGATTGACTCCCCTTAAATGGCGGGAAGAAATGCTCTCGATGCCTCTACATTATCCCATCAACTCTTAATGTGCAATCGAGGATGTTAGCGCATTTCCAAGAGCACCGAGCCGTGCGGAAGAAACGCGGAGGTCGGCACGATGCTACACAAGACTTCATAGAAGACAGAGTCCTAATATCCACTGCTGTTTACTGCCAACAGTTTTTCTTAAGGGGCCTTCAATGCTCGTTTTTCCAAGTCACTCTGCAGCAAGAGGCAAAACCAACAGCTAGCCTCTTTGCAGAGCGAGAGGAAGCAAGAAGAGTGGCGCTTTCTAGGGAAGCTCTGCTTCATAAGCTAGTAAACACAGAGCTAGATAACAACCAAAAGACGTTAGATGCTAGCGCAGACGTCTATAAGCCTATAGCGGCAGAGCCCACGAAACGCGGCGCGCCCCGCAAGTGCGGACTGGCGCGGCACAGTTTCCAGAGTTAGCCCAGAACAGCTTGTGGCGCAGCTTCCTCAAAGGCTTGCCCAGGCGCTTGAGTACATACAGTATAGACAGTGGAGATAATCCTAACCCCTCCGCCAGCCTAGTTCAACTTTAGTTATTTCTAACCACCCACTGCTAGGCGACTAAACAAAGCTTCCACATCATTCTCAGGCCGGAAGCAATCGAGACCACAGCGATGGATTCGTGTCTAAATGACCGTGAATCCATCCACAAGGACGCCATTTCGCGCGCCCAGGACATATACTCCCAGGCTCTGGAGTGTAAGGATCTTTTCCTCAACTACTTGAAAATTTCACCAGTATATGTTACGCAGGTTTCCGCGTGCCAGCGCCGGTTCTTGACCTGGATAAGCTTTTTGGGTCTTTGCCATCGAGAGCGCCTCTCTCAACCGTCGTCTGGAGTTCAACCCGGAAGTTAAGGAGCTGGTGACGTCGATGCTTCAAGTTCTTAAAGGAAACCTAGAGCGCGGTAAGTAGCACCAAGGCCTGTTGCGTTTTTAAGCTCGCCGTCGTCGGTTTTCTAACCTAGGTAAATTTCAGACACAGTTCGTCATGCTCTCGTGCATCCGGCGAACGCAAACTTAGAGGCGGTGGAGGATGACGGTGTCATGTACGGCATCATCAGGGCCGTAGCTATTCAACAATCTCCAAAGAACGATGAGGTGGAGAGAGTGTGTAACTTCGCCAGTAAATAAAAGCCCGATGGCTTCCCCAGTATTTTAACTGAAGTGGTGGAGTTCCTCTTCCCTAACACCGAAAGGACCTTGCAATTCCAGCTGGTGGAATCGATCGTCTACAGGCGCCACCAGATGCTCTAGAGTCGGAGGCATTCTAAAAAGTTAGAGCAGCAAAGAAGGACAGAAGAGAACAGTCAGCCAACAAAAGAAGAAATTGCCATGCCCAGGGCAGCGCAGTCCTCTCTTCAGAACGTGTTGGATAATGGCGCTCAGCCTCAGCTTCCTCGCAAAACCGAAATAGAAAGTGTCTATTCATCAACACTGCCTTCGAAGCGGGCGTTGAGCAGAATGAACAGGAACCTAACCCAAGTTAAGTAACAAGGTCCACACAAGGATCTTCACAGCGCTCGCTCTTCCAACCCTCCCCCGAGAGCCAAGTATCCCGAGCTTCTAAGTGTACCCATTAGCGAGACCAAAACATCTTGCCAATATTGCCTAAGCAACATCAAGATCCCACCCAAGGCAACTCAGGCGAAAAAAAAGAAACTGTAGATGTTCGTCGCCCTATCTCTTCGCGACCAAACTTTTCTGTAACAATTCTAACACCACCTTAGAAACTACTTAGAGGCCAATTTAAGATCGTACGTTTGTGTTTCTGAAGAATGCAGAAACTTCCCGACGTCTTTCTCCTCCACAAAAGAGTAGAAAATACATATAAACAAGAACTACGGCGCCGAATAGGTTTGATACATCCACCGTCTCAAGTGGACGTGCAAACTCTGCGGCGACGACGCAGGATCCTTCTCAAGTAAGGATCTATTGGTCAGCCATCTCACCCAAGATTAAGGGGGGGGGGAAATGCAATTGTCCTTAACGCTTTCAAGCTCGCCAGGGTTAAATTGAGAAGCAGAGCGGCCAATCCCAGGCTGGCGAACGAATGTCCCCTCTGCAGTCCGCCACCTTAGAAAAAACCCGGGAATATGAGCAAGGAAATCGACGCCTCGAGTAGCGAGTCCGACGATCTGTACATGCACTTCGCCGCCCACCTGCGGGACCTGGCGCTCTTGTAAATCTCCTGGTGGGACGAGGACTTCGGCTGGCGGCTATGGTTCAGCCGACGACATCAGATTCAACTCGGAAATAGACGGCAACCAGAGCAAAAAGACGGGCACTCTCATTCCACTGGAAGATGATGCCTTGGTGGAGCTCGAGACCACCAGGACCGAATAGGAGTTCCAGGGTCAGGTATACCTAGATGAGTTGGTGGAACAGCAGACGCAGCTTTGGGAGCAGTTGCAGCCGAGCATGGATGATGTCGCGCTGACGCGGTGTCAAGAGCTTTGGAGCAAACTAGAATGAGGCGATCAGGTATAATTTTAGTGTGGGAAAAGTGTAACTAAACTTTAGCGTTAGTACTGTACGTCTTTCTTAAAAAAAATTCTACCGTCGCTCAAGCACAACCTTCAGCGCCTTCAGCTTGACCGCGGAAGCTCTGCCACTCTGATCTACATGAAACTCAAATTCATCTAATCCATAAACCCCATACGTTGGCCGATCAAGCCCAAACCAAGAAGGACAAGCGGAAAACGGCCCAAAATCAGCAAGGGAAATAAAGCTCGACCTCCAAGAGCTCCTTAAGCCATCTCTACTCTTGAGATTGGTCGGATACATTTGGAAATGCTCGGGTGCACCGAACGCATCTTGAAAGAGATCCGTACCATTACTGATCCATTGCTTAATCGACAAGCCAGGAAACCCGGACGTGGTAGTAAGCGTAAGCGACGAATTAAGCCCGTTAGCAGCGCTGTATGTCCCACTGAACGCAGCGTCTGCCTCCACACGAGCGGCTTCTTCAATGGCTGGTAGCAACTGGTCCACAATCAAGCCTGAGATTTCTAACGGGACTCGTCCCTTTCGACCGGCCATCAGCACCACGAATCCAACGTCGTAGTCCGGAATCAAAACTAGATTCGCACCATAACCGCCGAAATTGCCGCCTTTTGTGTATAGATCCACGACTCGATTGTGCTCGGCTGGACCGAGCGTTGCGCGGAAGATTTCCCACGGGCGTCCGACTGCGCCAATGAGCGAAGACGTATGGGATGTAGGCTTCAGCCAGGCGCGAGTTGTGTTTGTCGGCAAGAGGGAGGAAGAAAGAATGGCGCGACCAATCTTCGCCATATCGTTGACGGAGGAGAAGAGGGCGCCCATCCCTATGCCCGCACCATCGATTGTGAGATTCCAACCGACCTCAGCTTCCGATCCCACAATCACCCCACTCGCTGAGTCAGACGGCGCTGTGGTTGTCGTCGCATTCAGGTTCAACGGGTCGGTCAGCAGGCTGCGCAAACTGTCGGCATAGGGGACTCTAGTTATAGACTCGAGTACCAGACCCAACACAGCAAAACCAGCATTACTATACCCCGGCGTCGAGTTCGGCAAGTAGACATGTCTTCGTGTAGCCAAGTGCTCTATGAAAATCTCCCGCGTGCACCCGCTGCGTCCATACGCGCAAGGCGATACCTCAGCATCAGTCAAGGGCGGGAATGCACCAGGAAATAATACACCCAGTCCGCCGCCGGAAATATCATCTGTATCGAACGCTGCAACACTTAGTCAATGGCTGCCTCATAATACAGCGCGGCATACTCACCATCCGACACAATGCCCGCCATGTACCCCGCAAGTGCGCCCACCGTGATCGTATCCCAGTCTCCTTTCTCCGCCAACTCGGGCACATGTTTGGTCACCACGTCGCCGAAAACCCCATCACCGGCTTGTAATAACAACAAATACACTGTAACGACTTTCGTCGCGCTTGCGATGCGGTAAATCGAGTCCCCGTTCACCGTGCCGTTTCCCACGAACTCGGTACCCCGGTGGTGCAAATCGAGCAAGGGTTCTGCTGAGGCAGTGGAGAAGACCTGGATGGAGTATGTGTCGTTGGTGTTGAGAGGACCGTGGGGAGTGGTGCCGCGGGAGAATGCATCTTGGATAGTGGCTTCGAGTTTGGTGAGGCTGGTGCGGAAGAGCGTGTTGGCGGAGAGGGATTTTGGTAGGGGGAAGACGGGGCCGAGGAATGGGCAGAATCCTGCTGCTGCTGTTGTTGGCGAGAGAAGTAGGACGGTGGTGAGGTGTGATAGGCGCATTTTGAACAGGGTCTGGGTGTTGGCAGAGGCGCAGTTAATAAGAGGTAAAAACGGCTCGGTCAAGCATAGAGATTTATGTACTCACCAAGTAGGGGGGTTTCTAATTATCGTGTTCGCCTAAAATGTTGTTCGTCACCTTCCTTCCTAAGCTACGCAGCTAAGATGCATACGAGCTCAAGCTTCGAAAAGCGAACACTCGCTTCAGGGAATGATTGGTGGTTGCGTGTACCAAGTCATCACTACGATCCTTCGAGTCTTCAAGATACGCATCGCAAGGACTTGGCCACCACACATACCTATTCCAATTGCTAGTTGGATTCGTACTAAGCTTACCCAGCTAGAACTCGGCCCCCTTTCATATTGACGTTCCTTCCTTCTTGACTAGCTTTGTGCGGACTTGAGGTGAACGAATGTTTACGCGAAGAACTGCGTGAATATGCAGTACATATACGAGCAAATTGGTTGAGAGGAAGTCGAAATGAGTGCCACATGAACTCAATCTCGAAGGTTCTATACCTTGGCGGCATGCAGTCATCCTTGGCAAATCCCTCTGATAGAGCATCAATCTAGCTTTCGCACGACGTTCCTAAAGGGGCATAATGACCCTTGGCACGCCAAGCAGGATTATCTCTTTAGGGAACAACTAGAAACTATTAAGCATACAGTCCCCTCCACCAGACACAGTAGGATTTAGTGAAACACACTCGATCCTCTTACCCACTGGCCTGAACCGCGTGGAATTAACAAAAGCCCCTCCGGAGCTGATAACAGGCAGTAAATGATGAAGAACGCGGTGTGGCTTGATGAACATTGCCGTAATGTGATGAGACGCGCAGTTATATGATTCGACCTAAGATCGAACGTTTTAGTGATGTTGCGCTATGGTGGTGATCCATGGGAAAGGTGATGCGATTATGGACCTTTTTGCTCTTAGTATGATGGGTCGTGGAGTTCTCATGGATCTCACTATGTGTCTCTTCATATTGTATAGCGACAGTCAAGCGATTATTGCCGCTCAATCCGGGCGTGTATGAAGAGGAGTAGCGCTTTGACCGCATAGGCGCGATCTCAGCTGTAGTACAACTAGGTGCAGGTGTTCTGGTAGACATTGAGTGGCGCTTTGACAATATAGAAACAATCTCAGGTGTAGAGCCGGGTGTCGGTGGTTCCAGTAGACATTACGTAGACTCGATAGACATGTTGCGCGATGATTTTGCTGGCGAAAAATTCCTGCGCGAATAGTTGCTCGTGGCAGACTCTAGTCGATGCAGGAAGATGTGCTTCTCACTCATGCTGAACGGTCATTCTTCGAGTGATGAGGGCGGTATATAGCGAGTATCCCACCGGTCTATGAGGCGCTTTCACTAATTGCATTAGCTGGAAGTGGTGCTTCTATATTAATTTGCCGTTTGGTAGCCTCGCAGCCGCAGCAGTCCTTTTCTCCTTCAAGCCGCCTAGGGCCGCCGCTCCGGTGCAGGTACCCTTGAAAGAGAAGCCTATTTAGATGGATATCTAAGGCACATTCCTTATTTGCGCTTCAGTGGTCTGCTATCTGTTGGCACTCCAATGGGGCGGCGTAGCCAAGGCGTGGAAGTTGGCCGATGTTGTGGGCTGCCTCGTTGGCTTTGGACTCCTTGCCCTTGCCTTCTGCATCAATGAGTGGTGGACGGGCGAGTGTGCTCTGGTGCACCCGAGGTTCTTGCGCAACCGCGCTTTCATGAGCGGATGCCTATACTCCTTCCTGTAAGCTTCCCTGGCCTGACCTCGATGTGAGAATATCTACTAACATCATGATTCCAGCATTTCCGGCGCCTTCTATATCCTCCTCTTCTACCTGTCTATCTAGGCCGTCAAGGGGGCAAGCGCCATCAACTCCGGAATCCGCCTCCTTCTCTTCATCCTTGGAATGACCTTGACACAAATCATAATTGGTGTGACCATCACTGTTACCGGTATCTGGAATTCACTCCAGATCGTCAGCGTGGCACTGGTCACTATCGGCTCTGGCCTGTTGTTCACTCTCAGCGTTACCGCCAGCTCAAGCCATTGGATTGGATACCAGGTGATTGCCGGCATTGACCTGGGCATAGGTTTCAATTTTCCCAACATCGTCACTCAGCGCATAGTCAAAGCAAGTGAGGTATCAACAGCAACAGCGGTGATCCTCCCCCTCCAGTCTCTTAGCGGCGCTCTCATTATTGCAGCCGGATAATCCATATTTCAGAATGAATTGATCGTAAAACTCTCGTCTACCAACCTGGAGATTCCGCCACTCAGCGTCGCGAGCGCTGATGCAACAATGTTGCGTCGTCTTTTTACTCCTGAGCAGTTGCGCGGCAAACTCGAATCGCATGTTCACGGCATATTGACGGCCTTTGCGTTTTCTATTGCCGTGGCTGCTGTTGCAAACTTGATCGCGTTTATACCAACATGGGCACGTTTGCCAGGTCAAGATGCAACTGCAACGCCCGCAGAACGAATCGAAAGTCCGTTCGAGGAGAAGTAGTAATTATGGTGGCAGCTAATTGGGCCAGACGCTTTCCAGACGGAATAATAATCATTGATGCGATCAACTTTTGTATAATAGGATTTTACAGTACTTGCAGCAGAAATTGAGAGTGAAACATCTGGTAATTCGAGTTTAGAATGCTCCATGAATCTCAAAACGTCGTGGTTTTTCAACATGTATGCAATGACTGAAAGGCGTCATCCCATAATTGTATGAAGTCGAAGAAAGGTATAGTGTAACAATTGCTTGTTAAGTATAGATATGTTCTCAAAAGCATGGTAGTCTAGCATTGTAATGGGTTCCGTGACTCTCGACCTTTTAATACCTGTGGTCTGGTGTGCTTGCCCCGGACGAAGAACGGTGGAGTTGCCTGTTACCCCTTTAGGCCACCCCCCATTGGGCCTAGTGTGCACTGTTTTGTTTGAAAATGTGCGGCACAGTGGCTGAGAGTTAAAAAATCGTCAATCAAAGCCTGCACGTTGTACACCACACTCTCTTTATCGCAGGTATCAACAATTACAATAAACACTAGCTCACAGAATCATGGCTCATGCTTCTAGGGACCACTACGATGTGATCGTCATAGGCGCAGGTGCGGTTCCTCGCAAGCATCTTATTCAGCCACTAACAAGTATCTAGGCCTCGCAGGGCTGGTAGCGGCGCAGCGCTATCTCGATGCGCACCCCACCTCAAAAGCCGCAATTCTGGAGAAAGGGCACTGTGTCGGTGGTGTCTTCGGAAGAGCACGTTTATACCCTGGCTTCCACACGCAATGGACCGTAGGCTTGTCTGAGTTCTCAGAGTTACCGATGGCGCGGCCGCCGCAGGAGGACTGTATCGGGGACTCGTACAAAGCCCAGTACACAATGCAGTACCTAGAAGAGTATGCCAGAAAGATGTCGCATAACGGGACAACGCTGAATGAGAGAGTCAAGTTTGGCATGGATGTGAAGAGTGTGAAGAAAGTAGAAGGCGCCTGGCATGTTGAGTGCTTGGACGGCGAGAAGAGGACTACATTCACAGCGGAGAAGATGATGATCGCCACTGGAGTGCATGATCGGCCATACATCCCCCAATTTAAAGACCAGGAAACCTTCAAAGCACCCAGTAAGTACCGATTTTTGAAGTGCATGTAAGACATCTACTTACTTCGTACCTTTACCTTTCGCAGTCGTCCATTCCGCAGATTTTGGCACCTCGAACATCCTCTCCGCCCCCGACACGAACAACATCACCATCGTGGGTGCCGGAAAATCTGCAGCAGACATTTTATACGAGTCGATCAGAGAAGGCAAGAAGGTCACGTGGGTTATTAGAGAACCAGGTTTCTTTGCCCCCACTGACCTCCCGTCGCCCTACGCGAATGTTCTCGAAGCTGCACAGACTAGAGCAATAAGCTTGTTGCAGCCATCTGTGTTGCACAAAGATGGGTGGTGGGTGTGGTTCTTGCATCGGACGTGGATTGGCATTGCGCTTGTGAATCTAATATTCGGGATGGTTGACAAGGAGGCGAAGAAGAGGGCGAACTATCATGGGAGACAGAATGTGAAAAATTTCGAGAAGCTAGAGTATAGTCCGAGGTAAAGTATATAGCAGGACTGTTAGTGAATGCTCGTCTTGATGTATCTAACTCCACGCAGTATCTTCTGGCAGAACAACGCTGGCGGCGCCCTCCACCATGACGACTTCTGGGACCTTATCGCCGAAAAGGTAGCTATACACCGAGCCGATATCACCTCCCTTAGTGACCACAAAATCCACCTCGACAACGGTGAAGAAGTTCTGTGCGATGCGCTTCTCCTAGGCACGGGCTGGAAGTCAAGCCTGAACTTTTTCTCAGCAGACCTCACAGCCTCTCTAGGCCTGCCCCATGACTCCTCACTCGACTCCCCCAAAGAACGTGCAAGGTGGCAAACCATGGAAGCAGAAGGCGATGCGGTAATTATCAAGCGCTTTCCCATTCTTGCATCTCCACCGCCTCACTCACTCAAACGCGTATCCACGACGCCTTGCCGTCTCTACCACGGCATTGCGCCGGTCAGCGACTGCAGCATCGTGTTCATCAATGCACTGATTGCCGGGAACATGCTCTTCAACGCTGAGATTCAAGCTATGTGGGCAGTCGCATATTTTGACAGCAATGTCCAGCTTCCCTCTCCCGACGAGATAGAGAGAGACATAGCGACAAAAGTGGCCTATATGAAGCGCCGGTATTTGTCGAATGGCCAGTCGGGTAACTACATGGTCTTTGATATGATACCTTATGCGGATAAGCTTATGAGTGAGATGGGAGTGACGAAAACTTGGGAGAAGAGCTGGTGGAAGAATGCTTTTGGTGTTAACCGACCAGAGGATGCAGGACGGGCGTGGAAAGAATATTTGGGGATGAAGAAAGAAAATTCAATATGACCACAGTGTTCTTAGACGTCTATGTCGCAATCGTGGGTGTGCGAGATTTATAACACTCAATTACAGTACCGTCCGCACTACCAAAATTCATATGATCAGCTTCTTTAGAATATATTTATCTCTATTGTTATATGCTTAAATCTATTTTTAATTGCTATCGATATAGATACAATTTTCACATATGCTATTGTAAAAAAGGTTAAAAGATTTAACATAGAAATTCTCAAGTGCTTCATCTTTGCATCTTGCTGCTAGGAAGAGATATAGCTTCTACTCAGCTACCTAAAAACTAGCTAGTTTACTATAGTGTAAACTTATCTGCTAGCACAATTTTATCTTATTAAGTGTTTTATTAGCTTTGCGTATGTCTTAGAGGAAGTGTTTACGCAACCTTGCCAAACGGCATATTTCCTGCATGTTCTATAGCTTATTGTTCTATGCATGCCAGTTACTTCAACATTTCAGATCTTTCGCAAAGCAATCGTGAAATTTGAACTGCATCATCGTGTGTTATTCAGATTCTATGTGCAATTTGATCATAGACGATATTGCCGGGGCTTCAAATAAAACTGCCAAATTCAACCTGTCAAGTCACCTAACCATCCAATGAATATACCTATCCACTGAGCGTGGACCAAGGCGAGGTCCGACACTTGTTTGCAGGTTGCTGCAGGATGAGGCGTTTATAACTGGTAAGCTCTCTTGGCCGTCCAGTATCTTGAACACGTGCTGGGGTGTTGGGCGTCGTCGCCTGCCTCTTTCAGTCAAGCGCCTTCTTCTCCTCGGGCCAAGCCGCATGTTTCACTACTGCCTTATCTACTGTTAATTAACCTTATTCCCACGTTGTGTTGTAGCTACCCACCTACCGATAGCCTTATTTACAATACCTTCCAATTCAAGCAACAGGGCTTCCTTTGTCAAGCTTGGCTCTGCAGGTTACCCGGAAATGTCTTCAGTTATGAGTTAGAGAATGGGGTGGCGGGACAGAATTTGCAGAGCTTCTCCGAACAAAATAAAATAATTCTGGTGTTCGAGGTCTTGGTATAGTCGATTAGCCAATTGGATGCGTTCGCTCATGCTGCGTGCTGTACACCAGGAACGGCTTTCGTACCGAAGAGGTACCCACAATTTGTTCTTAAGCGAGGGGATATTTGGATGGCATATCGAAAGAGAGAAGTAGTGTATTATGCACATCATTCCCATCTATAAATCGGCAGTCTTCTCGCAGATTATTATTTTAATATCAACCACTCTGAGATTACTCGTTTCTGCTCCTGTTCTTTCACCATCCAAGAAACGTTCAAGATGTTCAACCCTATCGCCCTCCTTCCACTCCTTTTCATCATATCCTCCTCGGTTGCTCTTCCTGCCGACCTCGACAAGCGTGCCGGAGCAACATGTGGCAGCGTCGTTTACACCGCCGCCCAAGTCAACGCAGCCTCTGTTAAAGCGTGCTCTTACTACCAAGCTGGAACCCAGGCTGGGAGTTCGACATATCCTCACACCTATAACAACAACGAAGGGTTCTCTTTCAAGGTTGCTGGGCCTTATCTCGAGTTCCCAATCCTGTCCAGTGGCGCTGTCTACACTGGTGGTAAGCTCCTCACTATCCGTTTATCACAATTTACTTTTATAGACCTGTGAATCCTTTGAAACAAGACCTAGATGTGTAGTATACTCTTGTCATGAAATCCTACTGATAGTCATATAGGAAGCCCAGGAGCTGATCGCGTGATTATCAACACCTCCTGCAAACAAGCCGGCGCGATCACCCACACTGGCGCCAGTGGCAACAATTTCGTTGGATGCAGTGGCACGAGCTAGATTGTGGATGATATAATTCACCTTGTTATGGTTGTCAACCCGTTTTGCTCAAAATTGACACTGTTACGCATGATGAAAGAGAAGATAGGAATAAGTTTGGTTATGCATGCAAAATAGGCGAGTTTTATGACTGCAGCTGAGTGAATGTCTTTTTTTTCGTTGTGAAGTGTGCAAATATTCTTGCTGCAGGATTATGGCCAGCAAGTTGTCTAACGTTGAGATTATACCATCTTTGTCCAATAGCAATGATAATAGTCAATGTTCGGTGGAGAAAGCAAAACCGATTGCATCATAGTATAACTAGGCTTCTCAAAGTCTTTCTTTTCTACAATGATTAATCGGGGCCGCCTACGAATATGCTTTATGTACACATACCGATGTCTATCAGGTGTTTAGATGTTCCAATTTAACAACTTTCCCATAAAAAAGGGGTACTCTGAGCGAATTGCCACCACTCAGGTCCCACGGCGGAATACGCCCGAGCCTCCACTGTCACACCAGTTGATTCAAAACATGCCCATGCTTGATTAGCACACGAATAGCTTTTCTGGTGGCTTGCCTCCATTCGCTCCCATGCATCATTCTGACGTTTTTAGGAGTTTTGAGAGTCACTGAACTGCTTCAATTGAGGTGGTGTATGACCTGGTTTCTGTACGCAGTGCG
>BLYF01000053.1:336968-355150 GCA_014905255.1 Herpotrichia juniperi | reverse complement strand
GTAGCAAAGTGAAACGCTACGTACATGAAGAGGGTGAGACCTGACGTAGTACGTTAGGCTGGAAGCGCTGCAGTGCGTATGCACTCACAGTAGCTCAACTCCCTACAACGCCCTCATTTATTATACAAAAGAATAGTTCAATAGAAATAGGCGCATCCAGGTCTCATGCTGAGCTACTAGCGCATCAGTAAATTAACTCTGCCGAAGCCACAACTGCTACAATCATTCATTTCTAAAATGGCGCAGCACATGATGTCATGTGCAGCGACCAAGGTCTAGGAAACGTGTACTTGGCGGGAGACGCAAGGTCTTCTGTGATTTCGGGGAAATGTAGAACTGTGGCCATATGAAGAAAGGTGAAATACTCGTGGGCGTTGTCAATTCACTCCAAGGTTGAGAGCAGTGGGTCATTTCTAAGGTCTAGTAAGATCCTTATCACATCGAGAATATAGGGAGCAACGACTTAGTGAAGCGGCGTACCCCATGCTTGGAAGTAGCTTTTGTAATATAGTCCTGGATACTCGGTCTGACAGTAAAAGTCAGCCCTTGCATGGACTAGAGCCTTTGTAGTGTCTCGCAAATCCTTGGGCGAGAACATACCCAGATGCTGCAAAGGACTGCGCCCAGTTTAATTTACCCCTGATGCTCTTGTGCCATATCAATTAATTTCCGTGCGCTACCACTAGTACCGAGCCGGCTGGCTAGCTAATCCGTATTTATTCCACGACTGAGCCGTTTGATTTTCGACTATTCTCTTCAGACATTAAGTGGAACTTCTTTATTTTCTGCACATCTTCAGTGGAAATGGTGGATTATAGTGCCTCGGGGCTCGGTGTTGAAACCAGCCAGTCTTTCGGCCGCTCCATTAGAAATCCGCGATCGATGTGGAGGCTTATTAAAGGGAAAATGGCGAGCTCGTGATTTAAGCAACGGATTGCGCTCCAGTAATATGTTACAGAAAGCTCAGCATTCTAACTTGTATCATGCAGAGCTAGTGAGAGAAACGCTCTTGTACAGGAAGGCGCTCCGGTTCTCTCAGAAATTGGTTATTGGGAAACTCATCCTCTAAGTTCATATCTGCCCACGATAAGTCTTGCGTTTTTTCGGGACCGTGGCCGATCCAAAAAGCCCGCAATGCATCATCAGGCTATGCATTACATAATCGAGCAAGCCTAAGTCTGGGGTTTGCGCTTTCTTTTAGACGTGATAAAATTGCTTCAGTCTCTTCCGGTGTACCAAACTCTATCGCGTGGCACTCGGCCTTTTTGAAAAAATTGAAACCAATGCGGCCTAGATCAGAATATGGAAAGCTGCAGCTATCGAAAAAGCTCATTACGTGTGGCTTTGAAGCAATTGCCTCAAGAATTCCAAGCGGGCCGCGCCTTCTGGTAAAAAACCATCAGCTTGGTGACGTTTGGCAAGTGTGAGAGTCGTCTAGATTAGACGTTAATGCCACACAGAAAGTTAGCGAATACTCGGCCGAGGGCATCATGAGAAGATACAGCAGTCAACACCTTAGACTACTCAAGGATGTCCTCAAAGGTAACGATAAGATAAACTTAAAAAATCCTATGCTGTTCCGCTGGTAGCCGGCAGTGTTTCCCTTGAAGCTAGGATGAGCGTGTCCAGCACATCCGAGACGCCAAACAGAGTCACTTTTGCTGCCAGTCGTGCGGCCGCCTTGGAAAATTTCAATCCTGTCAAGTCTTCTCCATTACCCGACAGTGACAGGTGCAGAGGTGTCAAGCCAGCAATCGTGGAAATAAATCGGATCTGGTCTCTATCCGGGATACGTTCTCGGCGAAATGTACACTCGGCCGAACACCACAACATTTTGTGGCGATCGGGACCCACATTGACTATGCCTGCAGCCGCATTACAGATTCGGGAGATCCACAAAAGCGGGCCGATCCCTACATAAGTGTATGTGGTCGGTGCGTAAAGCCTTTCGATCGGTTCCGAGGGGTTCGGTACCGGTTTCGGCTTATCCTGACCTTATCCTTAAGCGCACCGACCTTATCATTTGCTTGGTGTAGAAACAACGAATATATAAAGATACCTCAGATCTTCCTCAATTATACAACCCACACTTTCAACGACAGTTCGCAACGAGTTTCTAAACCACGACCAATCTTTCTCACCAAGTCAACAAACCATACTTCTATACCTTTCCACGGCTCATTTATCACGGCTAAACCCACGAACAGTTTC
Organism: Herpotrichia juniperi; assembly: GCA_014905255.1. Taxonomy (NCBI): domain Eukaryota; kingdom Fungi; phylum Ascomycota; class Dothideomycetes; order Pleosporales; family Melanommataceae; genus Herpotrichia; species Herpotrichia juniperi. The sequence continues at coordinate 352,939 of BLYF01000053.1, read as the reverse complement.
TAGAAATGGCTGCATCGATGAAGCAACGACTAGCCGTGCCAGATTATATCGACGAAGCAGCAAAGAAAGTGCCTCATGATACATGGGCAATTGTGCCACGATCACCCAGTAAGCTCCATCAGGGATGGAACCACTTGACCTTCTCAGACTTGGCTGGGGCTGTCAATAACCTGGCATGGTGGATCGAGAAGAAGATAGGCCTCGCCCAGCAGCCTGGGCATACAATCGGCTACATGGGGTACGCATCTAATGGACAGGTTCCTTCCCAAACAAGCAGTTTGATGATGCTAACGGAGATGGTAGTGCAAACGATCTACGCTATGCAATCGTCCTAGCGGCAGCCCTGAAGACAGGTTATATACCTTTATTTACGTCGCCACGCAATTCCCTCGAAGGGCAGGAATCTCTAATGAGTAAGACAAGATGCAGCGTCTTCTTGACTTCCCCGGAGACCGTGACTCAAACAAGGAATATCAGAGAGGCGGTTCCTGATCTGAAAATTTTCGAAGCTCCGAAGCTTCAAGACCTTTTATATCCGGAAGAACCTTCTCCTTACTATGAAGGACACCATCAGGGTGAAGATGACGCTCATTGTCTCATATTGCATACTTCTGGCTCTACAGGTATGCACATCCTTCAAAGTGATATTGAAGCTTACTAAAGTTAATTATAAATCTCTAGGTTTACCCAAGCCTATTTACCTGACCGTCGGCGGTCTCAATGCTGTACATGAGATAGCATCCCTGAACCCAGAAGTAGGATACAAGCAGGTCAGCCAGTCATTCCTCACAGACAAGAGGCCCATGCTGGCAGGTGTTCCATTCTTCCATTCTATGGGCATTTTGGTTGTACTACGGTCCATCATGTGTCAAGGCACAATCGTCAGTTTGCCTGCAGATAGGATGCTCAATGCCGGACTAGTAATCGAGGCTATAAAGGAGACGAACCCAGCTTCTGGTATATTCCCTCCATCTATTTTAGAGGATATATGCACTGTCGACAATGGTGTTCAGACCATAGGAAAGCTTGAGACGGTGTTCTTTGGGGGAGCACCTCTTGCGGCTGAGAGCGGCGACAAAATTTGCCAAGTCACGAGACTTCTGACGATCATTGGGAGCACAGAGGGCGCACTCCTTCCTAATCTTGTACCATCAGTACCAGATGAGTGGAATTACTTCATTTGGAGCTCTGCTGCTGGTGCCGTCATGGAACCTGCAGAAGAAGAGTTTTGTGAGTTGGTCCTCAAACGCAAAGATATCAGATATCAGACCATCTTCCATACATTCCCTGAGCTGCAAGAATGGCGGACCAAGGATCTTTTTCAACAACACCCTTCGAAATCCAACTTATGGAAGTACAAAGGAAGACGAGACGACGTCATCGTGCTTAGCAATGGAGAGAAATTTACTCCAGTGTCAACGGAAAAATTATTGGAATCACATCCGTGGTTGAGAGGTGCTCTTGTCGTGGGTCAAGGCAAATTTCAGGCCGGGCTTCTTCTTGAACCTGAATGGAGTCAAATTGGCGCTCAGGGTTCTTCGTTGATTGACCACATCTGGCCATTAGTTGAACAGGCGAATCGAGAAGCTCCTGCACACGCACGAATCTACAAATCGAAGGTCACCGTCGCGAAAAAGGAGAAGCCATTCCAACGCGCTGCCAAAGGTTCCATTATTCGCCTCGTTACTGCCGCAAAGTACAAGGAGGAGATTGAAGCGATGTACGCCGAAGGTGAACCCAAAAGTGAACTGGGCCAAACAGATATCGACGGAGACCATTCCGCGTTGACAGGTCAAATTCGCACGATATTCAAGGATACTCTTCCTTCTTTTACGGAGACCGTCACTGACGATATGGATATCTTCAGTCTTGGGGTAGATTCTCTGGATGTCCTTGCTTTGGCGAACGCGTTGACCAAGTCTGTTCATGCTGCAGGCAACATCACAGCTCCTACGATATACAACAACCCAACCGTAGCAAAACTTGCCAATTATCTTACGAGAGTCACGAGCAAGTCGAAAAAACAGCGAAGTGCTCCACAGACCCGAGAAGAGAAATTGAATGAGATGGTCAGAAAGTATACGATAGACATGCTTCGTCAGAAGAGCAAAACTAGCGCACCACGGTGCCCTTCGAAGCATACAGTTATTTTAACAGGCTCAACAGGGAGCCTTGGAGGTCATTTACTCGAGCAACTGATTAAAAATTCTGATGTTGAGAAAGTCTATTGCATGAATCGTTCTACCGACGCGAAGATCCGGCAGAGAGAATCCTTCAAGAAGCACCACGATCCCTTATGCGATTTCTCTAAAGTTGTGTTTCTCAAAACAGATTTTGGCACCGACAAGTTGGGTCTCTCAGAGGAAATATACTCGGATCTGCTCTCCTGCGTTACCGTCTTCGTGCACTCAGCTTGGTCTGTCGACTTCAACAAATCACTCGATTCTTACGAGTCTGTCCACGTAGCAGGTACACGAAGAGTTGTTGACTTCGCTTACGCCGCCAAATACGATCCTCACATTATCTTCGTATCTTCGATCGCCAGTGTTGGCAATTGGGCTGCAGTGGTACAGGGTGGCTCTGCAGTGCCCGAATCGGTATCCACGCTCTTTGACAACGGAATTACGCTTCCTCAGGGATACAGCGAGTCAAAATGTGTCGCAGCTCAAATCTTGGCCATTGCTTCCCATCGTTTAGGTATCAAGAGTGCTATAATACGCGCAAGTCAGCTAGCAGGGCCGAGCAAGGACCACTTGAATGGTGCGGCTTGGAATGTACATGAGTGGCTTCCAACTCTAGTACGTACCAGTCAGATTCTGAAGAAAATACCAAAGAGTTTAGGTACTCTGGACAGGGTGGATTGGGTTCCAATGGACAAAGCGGCTGGCACGATAATTGATATCTCGACAACCATGTCTCGGTCAACCAGGGGGACTGCCAGCCACGATGAGCTCACTAGCATTTTTCATTTGGCTAATCCAAGAGAGACCTCTTGGAAAGAGTTATACCCGGTCATCCAATCGTTCTTCAAAGCATCAGCAAGCCTAAACATCGACGCTGTCGACTTTGAAGATTGGCTTCAAGAGCTAAAGCAAGTTGCCAGGACGAAGGAGAATGCTGAGAAAATTCCTGGACTCAAACTCATCGAGTTCTACGAAAGCCTTAGACCTGGAATGGGGTTAGGGTTGCCTTCATTAGTAACGCAGAGATCGGAAGCATCAAGTGCAACTCTGAGGGCGCTGGAGCCAATAGATGCGACACTTCTAGAGAAATGGCTCCTGCAATGGTCATTTTAGTCAGTAGTATCCACGCAACATATTCTGTGCGTCTAATAACTAAGTAAACTGAACTTTTACTACCCGTTTGCTTGACTTGATTAAAGAGGAGCCTTTGCTTAAGTTTTATTGATATCTAAGCTACTAAACTGCAATATTTGTCTTTGCAGATCTAATTCCCTTCGCAGTTGCTAAAACAGTTATTGTCCCAGGTCCTTCAGCTTTTGCACGCACAATAGCAAGCGCGAGACCACCAAACGCCTTTCTCGTTCTTGATGGGAAAGCTACTAGGTCAGTTGGATCCCCGTTGTCAGTTGCTACAATCTCTCCAGGACCCGATACAGAAAATGTAATGGCATGGTTGGCCTCCGGCACCAGGCGTCCCTTACTATCAACAACTTTGACAGTGACGAACGACAGATCAAGTCCATCAGCATTGATGACGGCTCGGTCAGGCTTGATCTGCAACTGTACTGCCTCTCCAGCCGTAACTACCGTGTCTTTCGCCCACTCTTTCCCATCTTTGTACGTAACGACTTGCAAATTTCCAGGTTGGTAGATGATGTCGTTCCACCGGAAACGATATTCGAACTCCGTTTGCTTCTGACGACCTTGTGATTTCCCGTTTACAAACAATTCGGCTTCATCCGCAGCAGTAAACACATGTACTGGTGTTACTTGACCAACACGATCCGGCCAAGTCCAGTGCGGCAAAATGTGCGCCATCTTGAGATCCGGACACCAGCGCGACTGGTACAAGAAGAAGCGATCTTTCTTGAACCCGGCTAGATCAATGAATCCAAAGTAAGAGCTGCGTGCCGAGTAATAAGGAGTAGGCTCGCCCAAGTAGTCCCATCCTGACCAGACAAATTCACCTGCAACATATGGATTTTTATCCTGCGACCCAAACACTTTGTCTGCTGAGGATCCAAAATCGGCACTGTACAGTTCGTATGAACTTACATACATGGCCGTCGAATTTCCGCCGCTAGTGTCGTTGACAGGCGCACTGATGCCATCTGTGACAGGAAATAAGTACGTACCGCGCGTACTGATGGCAGCCGCGGTTTCAGAGCTCAAGATCATCTTTTCCGGAAACGCTTTGTGGAAAGCGGGATACTGTGGTGGCGTCTTTCTACCATTGTTCAAATGGGCATATGCTGGAGCATCGCGAATGCCTTCACCCTGGTAGTTCAAACTGATGATGTCTAAGGCAGCTGGAAATGGCATGGTTGGCTCAGCCGCGTTCATTGATGCAGTTGTTTGTCGTGTAGGATCTTCTTCGTGGACAATATCGTGTAGTCTTTGTGCAATCGCAGCCCCAGATGCACCCGAAGTCTGTTCGCCGACTTCATTTCCAATGCTCCAGGCTATGATAGAAGGGTGGTTACGATCGCGTCGAAGGAATGCGCGGAGGACTGGCTCCTGCCAGTCTTTGAAAATCAGATACATGTCGTAAGCAGTCTTCTTTAGCTCCCACATGTCGAACACCTCGTCCATGACCAGAAAGCCCATCCGATCTGTTAAGTCGAGGAGCTCAGGTGCAGGTGGGTTGTGCGACATTCGAATTGCATTGCAGCCTGCCTCTTGCAGCACCTCTAGCTGACGCTGTGCAGCTCGGACATTGAAAGCAGCGCCCAGTGCTCCTAAGTCATGGTGTTGGTTCACACCTTGAATGCGCACATGCTCTCCATTCACCAGTAGACCCTTGTTTGCGTCGTATGTCAATGCTCGGATACCAAAGGGAGTCTCGAAGGTATCAATGGTCTTGTTGTCGCTGGACAGCCGCGTGACAGCCACATACATGTTGGGATTCTGCTTGGGTAATGGTCCCCACAAACGCGGGTTTTCGACCTTCAAAGAACCAGTAATCTTTTTCATGTCGCCTGCTTCAATAGTGATTGTCGTATGCGCAAATTCTGCAATCATTTCTCCGCTTCTCGTATCTGTATGGATCTCGGTAGTTACCTTGACTGTTCGGCTGCTGTTCCCCTTGTTCTCAATCTGCAAAACGGTATCAACGATTGCTGATCGAGCGGAGACCTCTTTCGACGTAACATAAGTACCCCACTGCGATATATGTGTAGTGTCGACTGTCGTCAGCCAAACGTTTCGATAAATTCCACCACCAGGATACCATCGAGATGAATTTGTTGGGTTATCCAGCCTAATTGCTAGTAAATTATCGTTGCCGGGGTTAAGATATGGTGTCAAGTCGAGTCGAAAGGAATTGTATCCAAAGGGCCAACCGCCAACCAATTTTCCGTTTAACCATACCATTGCATATGACATAGCCCCATCAATATCTAGGTATACTAGCTTCTTCCCATCATCGGGTGCAATTTTTAGTGCTCTTCGATACCAGCCAACTCCTTGGCTAGGTAGTCGACCCATTCCGCCGCCAACTGGCACACCTTCTCCAGCATAGAACGGGCCCTGAATAGCCCAGTCGTGCGGTAGGTTTACCGCCTGCCATGCGCTGTCGTTGAACTTCTTGTAGACATAGCTAATATTCGTCTTTGGGCTGCCAGAAGGGCGCTGATGCTGATTGGCCACTTCTTTGATGAACTCGTTTGCCGATGGAAGGATCCAGGGTTTCAGCACTTCATTATCTTTTGTGTAGTTGACGATATTGTCGTAAGCTATCCTGTCTGGGTTCGTCTCTGAGCGAAGGAATTTCCAACCCGCGTTGAGACTGATCCGTTCACGGCCGTTGGAAATAGGTACATTTTTAGCGTTCCTGGTTGCGTAGGCTTCTGTTCGTACATAGTGGAGCGAAAGTAGCAAGGCGACCGAGAAGGCCTTTAAAAACATGCACTGGACGACCATATTCAACATTGCTGTGTAGGAAAGTTGCGCATTTGATATTCCTTTCCCACATATCTATCAAGTACCTTTTGACGTTTTTTGAAGTCTATTTTGCTGACGATATTTATCCACATCCCAAAACTTTTCCACGTATCAGAAGGTCCGTCGGGATTTGTAGGCCTATAAGCCCGGCGGTCGAAATGAAGGTTAATATCATTTAGTGTCGATAAATGTGGGTCTCTACGAAATACCCCAGATCTTCTGGCTCGGTCCCGGAAATACACACGCGCTTTCGAATTCTTGATCTCTTATCCTGGAGGGTAGCCTGAAGCAATGAAGAATGACGTAATGTCTTTTCCACTAGTAAATATTAAAAAAGCAGAAATAAAGTCAAAGTGCAAGTCAGTCGTAAATCTAGGTGGCCTCAATGCGGTACGTCAGAAGCATTCATGTTACGGAAACGCGCAGTGCGACAGTTATCGTATATATATTCTTGCCAGAGAATGATGTCTGCCGAGGCACAAGAGTAGATTAGATTGATAAGATCTTCGGTTAATTTGCTGCAGAGCGTGAACCCTTGGGATCGCTGGGTTGGCGCCGCAGGAACTCAAGGGCTTTGCTAGCATCGCAAGTAACCCTCACGAAGAACATCTCGTGCGCAGCGAACGCTAGTTCATAACACACAATATACAAGATGAATTTCTAGCGTGGGCCTGAGTGTATCTCTAGGTTTTTTGTTGAGGAGGTCCTAGTTGGATGTGATGTTTGCTTTGTGCGCAGGAATATCATCTTGAACGAATGCACTTCCTGAGAAGGCTTGTTCAGACTTTAGGCGCAATTCTTGTTCGTATATCACTCGAAAATAAAAGGAATGTGTTGTTATGTACGGTACTTAACGATCGACGACCGCATAGAGGGAGCAGTCTGGAAAATTTCTTGTATTAGTTCCACATGATAGTTTCATTCGTCACTCTTTTTGATGCTGACTTGCGGGCTGGATAAATCAAGCGCATCCTCTTCTATTATTTCAGAAAACAGTAAGGGCACAATCCCGCTCAAAGGGAGTTCACGTTGCTAGCTAGCTTCTCGACACAACAAAGCCTTAGTTTCGTTGGTAGTATTATAGTATATAGGCCTTAAGTTGGGTTTAATTATGGACGCTGAGAAGTTGGTCCTTTCGCGCGAGCAGTTCTCGGAACCGCCTTAGCACACGCACAGTAAGTACGTAGTAGAAGACGTAGAGAACTAGCAAATCTCGCGCCGCTAGCATTGCCGACCGTCGACCATGAGCAGACGGATTAGAGACATCTCTTTCAACTCTTACAAAGGTCACAACCTGCAGTCGATGCAACTTCAAAACAGATGCACACATTGCTCCCATGAGTTAATTGGGGGCAGGGGATATTTGTCGAAGGGTCTGAGTAGATAGAGAGGAGAAATTTGGGAAAGAAAGAGATGGACAGAAAACGGCAAAAGACAAATTTAAAAAATGAAAAGTTATTCGAGTAATTTTTGCACTGCTTGATTAGCTTCGATGGCTAGTACCTGATCGGAGTAATGCGTACTAATCTAGTTTTGGTTAGTAACCCTCGGTCTGACCCCATGCTGAATCACCGCATTTGCATCAACATTATCTACCGTATCTCATTGATATCGTCTTCATATCTTCGTCATCTCTTGCATCTTGCCTTCCAGTATGAGTTTCGGCGTACCTCGGCTCGGCATCAAAGCTTGTTGATTAAGCTTGTGAAAAGGCGGGGCCCCGCATGCATCCCCAGGAACGGCCGCAATGTATCCGGGCACATATCATATTCATTTATTAAAGTTGGGGCTCGGGATGTTTTAAGCGTAGTTGATGCAGATCTTATGGATACATATCGACTTCAGGTAACATCGCCGATGCTGTGGCCCTGACCTTACCACTACACACATCACAATCGAAGCTCTCCCGATGTCTATTTTAGCATGTGCCTTTCCTCGCCGACAAATGAAGTCCATTAACTACAACAGAGTTCGATTCTATTAAAAAATGCGACAATGACGATTTCGCAAGGCAGAAGAGGTAACAGCATACACTGTACAATGCCTCATCAACCTTCCAGCACTCTGCATCAACTTCCGGCGAATTCTTAGCGTAAGATTCGAAATTTCACATGTCATCCGTGCAAGAAGATGGACTTTAGTATTCATAGGGCAAGGTACGAAAACCGAGGATAACCTTCCCTGGACTAACTCCGAGCCCTGAATCCTGGCGACCATGGGTAACGATGTACTAATTCTTCCTAAGATGAGGTCAACAGGCATTTCCTCCGAATTGACCCTATGTATAAGAACAGGAGGAGCGGTGGACTTTGGCCAAATTATTCCACTCGCCTGATCAACGGCTCTCTCTCTAGCAGCTAGCCCCAACTTCTGTGGCCCTCGTTGTCCATCTCAGCACTGCTAGCATTGTCTCAGTCTAAGTCTCACCATGCGCTTCTTATCCCTCGTCCTCTCGCTTCTCCCACTAGCCGTGGGGTTTCCCCAGTCCCAACCACGCCTCGTCCGCCGCGCAAGCGATCTCGGTTCCCAAGTGCGTGCGCAAATCGATGTTTTGAACTCTTCCGTCACCGAGCTCACAATAGCGGTCAATAACTTCGATGGTAGCCTACTCGGCGTACTACCACAATCTCTAGCAGTCATCAGTGCGGAGACCAAACTCGATGCTACGACATTGAAAACTGCTTTTCTCGCCACACAAAGCTCTAACTTCACCGAGGAGGAAAGCTCGAGCATAGTGACTACGTTGGCGAGCTTGATCACGCCTATTACTGGTTCCATTACGGCGTTATCTGCAAAGGTAGGTCCAGCCATAGCTACTTCTTCCACTAACATCTTGTTGGCCGTAAGCAGAGCGCTGATCAACAAAATAGTATTCGGTATTCAAGAAAACACTGGAGGCACCCATTGTGTTACTAGACTTGAAGATATTGAAGGCGCATACAGATGAACTTATTGTAGCCTTGGAAGAGAAAGTTACGTCGAATTGGACAGACTATCTGAGTATAGGACAGAGCATTATTGATCAGGCTTTTGATGCCGCGATTACAGTATATGAGGGCTAAATCAGTTGGTAAATGGAAAAAGAGACCTGTTTCGAAGATACATGCTATTAGTATTTGTAGCCAATCCACCACTCTTCCATACCGTGCCCACGTTCGGTCTAGCAAGGATGTACATTCTGTCTGGCTTTTTGCTGTGTTATACTTGATTCTGCTATAGTATCCTTGGGTGTTTTGGCTGGTGATACATTGCGTGTGATCTTTGGATTGATTCCCTCAAGACCTCCCTTAATCGCATGCTAAATCCCAGAAGGCGCAGGTTCACCTGTATATCAGTTCTCGCCCACTTTTTGTTATGTTCCGGGTAGCCAATTCGTTTATGTGGCTTTTTGTACGGAATTAAAGTTAAGAAGAATGAACACAGCCCCGTACAATAGGCCGCAGGCCACAAACATCGGGTACAATTTTGAATAGATACTAGTTCTATGAATATTTCCGAACACGTAAATTTTTAACTAAGAAAAGCGAGTTTGTCACACTTTGGCAAAAAGCTATCTGATTCTTAAGATCTGTGACGTAGGGCCTTGCCCCATTCAGTGGGTTGTATTGTGCTTGATACCCTTTTCTATTATTACTGCTATAGTTCTAAAATGAATTATATCATTAATCGATTACTTTTAAGAGCTCTAAAAGCTACTTATCAGAAGATTCTTCCTTTGTTTATGTAGATCTAGTAATAGCTTATAATATGCTCTAAAACTATAATCATAAGTAGAGTTAACAGTTTGTCTAAACTACAGTTCTAAAAAAAGCTTGGAAAGAGCTTTTAAACCATGATTGCAGGTTCAAAATTGTCTATGCCAGACTTATACAAGTTTTGCATAGCACGAAAGTACGAAATTCGCCGCGCTAGCAATAATATTTTTCATGGCCTTGACCGAAGGTGCACGTAACGTTTTGTTTAAGCTAATTCATTTAGAGCGTACAACCTATGAAGGAGCATTGATTCTTAGACATATGTCTATTTCCCAACCACAAGGAAGGTGCTCTTTGGCGAAGCTTCCACTATATCACATGAAAGGATATAGATACACCAGCGTCGCTGACACATGAATGTGGGTGAAAATATCCTCAAATCGGGTTACATCCTTGCAAACGACTAAACGCTGATGAATGCGACGTTGTGTACTGACTATCTGTCGCTATTATCTGCTCATGGCTGAGGTTTGGAATAATACATCTTCCTTCGGTTGTATAGTTTGTCGTTCTCTAACTATGTACCCTGGCGAATACTATAGCGCTGTATTATCGTAGGGTGCCTTCGTATCTGAGCCCATCATGATAAGAACATGTCATGTTGTCTAAATGAAGATTTCATAGTGAGCTGCAGATCCTTTGTGGTGATCGATATAGCCGGATGTTATGACATGAGGAAAGTACGCTTCAACCTAGCACGCCTACCCTTGGGAATTTCGCTAAACTTTAGCTGCAGAGGGTTCAACATCCCTTGGGGGCACTTCTTCGCAGTCCTTTCCAACCTCCCCTTACCGTTCAATCTCAAGAAGGTGGTAATGACTGCCTTTGTGCCACACCATCCAGGGTGCAGGCACTCGTTCCTGAAGTACTTTCTGAGGCCCCCCTGCAGACAAAAGGCTAGCAATCCTGGCGATTCCCAAAGAGCTATGGGTACACTTACGAAATAAAATGTCCAGAATCATCTCCTGCGTTGGCAACCAGGTCGTGAGGGCAAGCACTTGGCCAAATTCCCATGATCGCTCCGAGTACGATACCCCAATTTTTCGGTCCACGAGCCTGTGAATGTAAAGCAAACTAATGAGCGAACCCCACATACAAACTACGCCATAAGAGCTAACGATTAGTCTCCAAAGCCACCATACTCTGATAACCATTTGAGTTATTTTCCAATGTGCTACATCCCTAGCAGAAAACGAACACGCGCAGCCGATCATTTGGGTGATTTTCTACTGCCCTGCCTTCTTCGAAGCTGATGGGAATATCTCTTTTAAACACGCTGTTTCGCGTAGCGAGACGTATTTTGTTGACTGCTTTGTGTTAGAAAGCATACGGATTTGAGCGAATGCAAGAGCAATGAGAATGACAAGGGATAGGTAGCGCCGCAATTGCCGTCGTACTGTATCTTTTTTCAACGGCCAGACGGTGATGACAACGGAGAGCGTGAACGTGGTAGCAAGCGTTGACTGTAGCATGTCGTACGTCTTCTTGGACCGCGATATCATAACCATGCCGGCCACAATGACTGCAAGGTTGAATACCAAGGCCGTATCCAGGAAGTCATCGATGGTGAAGTTGATGGCGTCGGCTAGCCGGTATGCGACATCGTTCCAATCTTTTCTCTTCCACGTCCAAATTTTCCATCTCCATTTTAGATCAGTCCGTTTCCTTTGAACAGGCAGCATCATGTGCTGATTCTTCATGAAGAAAATAAACGTGAAGAAATTGATGGTCGTGATCGTGGCTTCAAACAAAGTAAAGATTAAGCATCTGCATAGAACAATGAGCAAGGCCCAAACAGCTATGATAATCGGTGACTTACCCCGGCCTCGGCAATGTCTGCATTCCCAGGATAATTAAAAACTTTTTAGGACTTATCGGTGCACGCGTGAAACGGCTTGCGATACGTATGTTCAAGAACTTGATTGCGGTCCTCTTAGGCCTCGCCCCACTCTGTGAGTCACGTTGTGCTTAACGTTCCTTCTTTGTTATTACTACTATAGCTCTAAGATACATTGCGTATATAATTAATTACTTCTAAAAGCTCTAAAAGGTACTTAACAGTTTTCTCTGTTATTTAAAAAAGCTTTAAACTACTACCTTATTTTACTTTTTAGACAGTGTTTTTTTTATAGATATAAATTTTAGATAGTATAATATTAAGGCTTTTTAGTAAAAGTGGTAAATATTGTTTACAAAGTTGTTAGATATATAAGCTAAGCTAAGAGTTAAAAGTACTTTATAAAGGCGTATAAAATATTTATATTTATAAGTATTATTCTATTATAACTCTATAAAAGAAAAATATACGCTATTTATCTAATTAATTATAAATAGTATTTAAGCAAATTTAAAGGTATAGATTATTATTATTCTTCTTATAAGATATAATAGCATTTTAGAGGTTTATTGCAAGTTTATTATTATATTTAAGTACTAGTTGCATGCTAAGTGCAATGCCTATGAGGCTTACATAGATAAAGTTAATGGGTAAAAAGAAGTGTATTATATAGCTAGTAGAATTTGTAAAGATAAATATTCTAAGCAATTAAATGTATAGTTACCTACGCAGGATTTTTATCTTAACTATAGTTAATAGCTTACCTAAACTACAGTTCGAACATCAGCTCCTAAAGAGCTTTAAAACCACGATGATCCTGTCCAGTTAGGACAAGGAGTTATAACGGAAACTGAGAGATTTAATAAAATACTACAGGGACAATATATGTCCAGTTGGACTGCCACCTGGACCTGAAACGTGCTCTAAGCAACTCACAGGTGAGATTTCAGTTTGTCATTCTCTCGGAATCTCTTGGGCCATATTCCTTGTTTTCCGGGTGACAAAATGCCGTTGGGGTCCAAAGCGTCCTTGATCGTCTCAACGAAACGGCGATATGCATGATCGTTGAAATCGTACAGATCTGCTACGAGATCTGTGAATGAGTGGTATTAGCAAATAGTACATAATAACGGCATTGCCACACATACCCATAGCATTGATATGACTGCGGTACTTGCTATAACCACGTTTCCGTCCCTCTTCGAACAGATTCCGGAATATCGTTTCTACGGCCTGTCGGTGTGCAAGATTCGTCTTATCAAACGTCATCATGTTGACGAAGATAACATGGCGCTCGTGCATGAAGAAGTCACAAAACAGATCGAAGGATTCGCCTTCGCATATTCTAATGACCCTTATCAGTGATTCGAACCGACACAAAGTTTGGAATACCTACTTCTTAGCAGTCTTGACCCACTCTAGAACCGTTCTGCCGCTCGATGGAATGATCGGACTATAATCATAATGCGCCCCAATCCCGCCTCCCATCTTCGGTAACCGGAACTTTACCATGGGCAAGCTCCAAAGAGATGGCACGCCTACGAAGAATCCTCCATGGGGATCTGGCACAGACGCCGGGTCCAGTGTTTCGCCATCTGGTGCTGAGAAAATATTACCTACCAAGCGTCCTGTGGGTGCCTTCTTGGCGATAATCCTCTTCAGCTCATCGAAATGCGCTTGTATGACATCTCTTGCGCCATAGAGACCAAATTTGGCGTTCCAGTATCCGATATCGAATTGTTTCTGAAGCTCCTTTAACCGCCACTCGGGAATAGAACCAGATTCAGACCAAAAGTCTTCCCGTTTGCCCATCATACCCAGCCATTCCACGAGGTTGGAGACGTAGACCGTGTTGGGAAGGAGACCATCACGTCGCAAGGGCCCAAAGACATCAACGATCGTTTCCACATCCTCTAAATCTGGCATGTCGAAAGAGCAAGACATGAACGCCTGAGGGGCCGGGGTAAGCCATATTCCCATCTTTGTTACGATGCCTAGATTTGATTGCAAAAAGAGCCCTTCAATACTCGGTCCAAATGTGAATTTGGATAGATGTGATGAGGGTGACCCAGAAACAGCAAATTGTCCAGTTCGCACCAGCTCCCCATTGGCAAGCATAGCCTCTAGTCCACAAATATGTTGATGATGCGTAGCTGTCGGCGTGAAGCCTGTGCCACGATCCAGTGTATTTCCAATGACTGATCCCCAGCCCAGAGACGGCACCGACGGCCAGACTTTCAGCTTGTGTTCGATGCAGTAGTCGTATAGTTCTGTAAAGGTGACGCCGGGTTCTACGACGGCGTAGGCGTATTCGGAGTTGACTTCGAGGATCTTATTCATTCGATGGAGATCAAGTGCAATAGAGCCATTGACGCGTGGCGCAGGGCCGCCGTATCTGTATCGCACGTTGTGTTAGCACATTCAGATACATCTGTACATAGCGCATCGAAATTTGGGCTTATGATGAAAGTCGTGACGTACCCCAAGTTCTTCCCTCTTGAAAACGTCCAGACTGGTATACTGTACTCATTCGAGACTTTTAGCACGCGCCTCAATTCCTCTACGTTCTTTGGTCGCACAGCTGCACTTGGCATCTTGCGCTTTCCTTCCGCCTCGTAAAGCTCATACGGGTCAATGTATTCCGTCAGCGCATCGCCCTGAAACACCTGGTTATGACCAACTATGGCCATGTATTGCATGATCGCGGCATCGAATGCATATTGCGTCAGTCCAAGAGGTCGAACAGGCTCTAGCGGCGCTGTAATGGAATCTCTGAAGAGGTTGGCGTGTACGTCCTGGTGCTCGATATTGCGATAGGTTTGGGGAGGCATGCTGGCGACTCAATGACAAGAGATGAGGTTGTAAGGATGAGCAGGAGACCTCCGCATGCGTATTTAACCATTTTTTGCTCAGCTCTACGACGCGTTCTTTTACGCGAGGCATTGAAGTGGAGGGGTTAGGAGATTCCCCACAATGCGGAGTTGACCCCACATCTCCAACTTCGAGACCATTTGAATCACCGTCCTGGATAGAGCGTTCAGTGTAGCTTTTTTGGTAGTTTCGACATGGATTTCATGATGCAGATAACTGTAGCTCCTGATTGTCGTAGGGAAATTATTGAAATGTGAGCTCGGCATGGCATAGCATCCCCAAATTCTAGTTAAAATAGGCTGTATGTCGATCATTCGCGATCTATCTATCTTCTGTTTTCTAATAGGCTACATCTAATCTAATCTTTTGTTAACATAGAAACCGTAGGTCTCTCTTGGTAGGAAGGATGAGAGAGGTAAGCATCTTGCGGTAACACCACCGTCTCTCCATTTCCCCATTTTGGAGCCGACCAAGCAACAGGATTTAATGAATTTACATAACCTCTCTGTCATCCATCCGCTTCTGATTGGTTGCGAAATAAAATCTGGTTCAGATGACATATTTTGGACATCTAGGAAAGCAAAAGAGACCATCATTGCCCTGGATTTTTGATTGGCTATAAATCGAAATGATACATCCTTCAGACTCTAACATTCTCGGACTTGGCATCATCCCATCTAATACAGAAGTCATAGAAGTTACTCTCGCCGTATACCACACCAGCCCGGATATTACTGCAGCCATCATTCTCGAGAAACTCAACAGCGACAAGATCTGAATCCTAGGCACGAATCGCCTCAACAGCCTGATGGCAACAATTGAGACGCCATCTTAAATTCCACTGCCGTCGTTGACTCTCCCTCCTCACGCGCTCACTGCTCACAGCACTACATGGACGAAAGTATACGCTGCTTCAATATTTATGGTGGTGGCGGATATGATCTCGGCGGGAGCCCAACCGCGGATACGCAGACGGTCATTGAGGTATTCAGGGTGTCTCATATTCGTTTAACGAGACAACAGGTCAGCTTATTGTAAATGTCATGCAATTTTTTGGGGTTTTCTCGTAAAGCCTTGCATGGCCTCACCATAGAGGGAGATGAAATCTGTCCTGTATTAATGTTGTACGTTACTATCACCCAGCAATAAGTATTGCTAGAACAAGGTCTGGTTTACATTACAACGTAATAGGTAGGTGTAAGTGTAGCACCTAAGCAAAAATTGCTGTAATTAAAACTCAACTATGGTTTGCATGCTTTAACAGCTAATTAAACTAGCAATAGTAAAAACATGCAGAAGCCTTATATAGTCTACGAATAGGTGGTTAATAAAGAAAATAAAAAGAAGAAGAATTTAAAGCTTTGCTTTTATACTATAACTATG
>BLYF01000053.1:297340-336897 GCA_014905255.1 Herpotrichia juniperi | reverse complement strand
TACTACTACTACTACTACTACTACTACTACTACTACTACTACTACTACTACTACTACTACTACTACTACACAATATTAACAACCTTAACCTAGCAAGAAACGTAGGTTGTCGCAACGCTATTACTATGCAGCTACCTTACCCAAACACAGTTCCAACAACAGCTCCCAACGAGCTTCAAAACCACGATCCACGATATGCAGCTACCTTAGTAGCCTACAAAATAGATAGCAATGAAGCAATTTTTTTATTAAAGCAAGTTAATCTCTAGTAGCTATAGCTATATCTTAATAATAGATACTATAGTGCATAAGTAAGGCTTCTTATCCTTAGGTGTAGGATGCACCTTAATAAACCTACTATTACTACTAGCAACTCTACAATTTTAAACATGCAGCTCTAATTGCTATATAGGCTAGAACAGAGGCTCTAGCAACGTATAGAGCTATCTAAGTACTAGGAGGCATTTCTCTAAGCGTGTAAGGAGGGTAGGAACTTACATTAGGAGGAAGAGCTATTAGACTACGTTAAAGCCCTCTAGCAAACATTAAGATGATCTACAGTAGATAAAACATAGCAGGAAGCAGGAATAAAATAGATAAAGGATAAAAAGAGAAAAAAGCACAACTAAAAGCAAAGCAACAGAGCAAAGGGAACAAAATAGAAGCCAGGTTATTAAGAAGGAGCAAATCAAGTCATTTTTTCATTCTGTATAAACATTGCTGTAAAGATGTCATGCAACTAATAAATGGAAATGGGCTGCAAGAGTTCACAATTCTTCCCAGGAAGTCCGTCATGAGAGTACTATAGTAAAGCTTCTCAGGCTGTTGTACAAGGAAACAGCGAATGAACAAAATATTCATACACTAGCGTCAGTGGAAAAGACAAGGCGATTTCTTTGCTTGAGCCATACTCTTGAACGCACGAGACTGCTTGGGACATTTCTAATGAACTCGAACAGGAATTCGATTTTAGTATGAGTGAGTATGACGCACTCACCTCAATCAACAGTCCCAGTCGTACAGTGGAACCCACGAGGTATATCAAAACACTACTCTCTAAAACAGAGGCACTTACGCTAGCGGTCAAGAACAAGGAAAGATTGTATCTACCTAATAAAACGTGACAAGCAGCAATGTGAACAGCTGTCTAACTACAAACTTATCGTAAATCATCAATTTCTCACATGTATCGAAGTAAAAAACGACCTCGCGTGAGCAGAAATTCGAACACTTTTGAGATATATGTCTTATGTAATGAGACATTTAATTCCTACAACACAGATTTTCCGCAAAGCGTGATATTTTCTGTCTCCCATCTGGATAGCCTAGTCCATCTAAAGCCGAATATGTAATGGTTTTCCGCTTGACTCTGTTAATTAGCAAATAGGGTGATAGCATACCCGACTAGAAAGCGGAGTGAACTCTTGCAGTATTACAACAAGGAAAGCAAGTCCATCACCACGTTGCGGTCATTAGAAGAATTTATTGTTTTGTATCTATATGGAGTACATGAGATATTCTGATCTACGTCACTCTATCCATCTTTTAATGTATCAAACAACAGACCCCATCATAGATGCTTTTTATTGACAAGTGTGTATCTGTACCGTGGCTTCCCTTCCTCAAAGTCAAGAACGGCCCTATTCGCATCCTCCATATCGCGCTCTTCAATCCAAGGCTTCACGCCTTTCTCCGCCGCCAGCTGGAGCATCTCCTCAATTTGCGCAGGCGGGCCAATACAGCTGCCGCCCAAAGACTTGCCCTTGGCAACAATATCGAACGCCATGATCTGGGGAAGTGGCTCTTCGGGCACACCTACTTGAATGAACTTCCCGCGAGTGTCGAGAAGGCCAAGATAGCTCTGAAGAGGCATCTTCGTCGAAGAGACTGTGCAGACAATAATATCGAGGGTACCAGCGTACTTTGTGGCCCAATCATTGTCATCGTCGGTCGCTATGTACTCGTCTGCGCCGAGCTTAAGTACGTCGTCACGCTTCGCGTTCTTCCGAGAGATACCTACAACTCTGTCCGCGCCGAGGGCTTTAGCCCAAAGCACACCGAAGTGGCCAAGTCCTCCCACACCAACGATGCCAACGCGCTTCCCAGGTCCACATCCATTATCTTTAAGCGGTGCATATGTTGTAACACCGCCGCAAAGCATAGGCGCTGCATCCGAACTTGCCAACTTATTAGGGATTCTCATGACAAAGTGGCTCGGGCAGCGATGGTAATCGCCATATCCACCATAAGATTTGCTCCCGTTCATGAACTTGCTGTTGTAAGTATCGCAGCGGCCCTCCTTGGTGCACATATTCTCGAGGCCATTACTGCAATCGTTACATTTGCCTTTGCGATTCAGGCATGAGTCTGATTGAGCGCCGACGCCTACTCGGTCCCCTACTTTGACGTGGCTAACTTTTGAGCCGACACGGACGGCTTTGCCAATGATTTCGTGGCCTACAACGCAGGGGTACATGGTTTCTCCTGTGATGTTGTTAGTAAGAATTTAAGAGTATATAGGAGAGAGATTACCCCATCCGCTGCGAAGAGTGTGAATATCTGATCCGCAGATACCGCAGTGAGAAATTTGGATATCGATATCGGTTTCTTCCCATTCCTTGGGCTCGTACTCCTGCCACTTCATGTTTCCCAAGGCATTCTTATCAACACCCATCCATCCTGCGAACTTGTAGTCGGTTTTAGAACCCATATCGAAGGTAGTATGGTGATTGTGAGGTGAGGGAATATGTTGCCAGAATGCTGGCGGACCAACGATTATCTTATATCTAGGAGTTTTCATCGACTGACAGTCTATGACGACATGCTGAGTCTTTTCTTTTCAAACACGTTATCTTAACTCCGGATGCTCGATGATGAATCCACGGTTCAAGAGTAGGAACGTGGTCCACCCCTGTAAGGATTGCGTCTGTTCCCCGTCATCGATACCCGTTCCGATCATTGGGTGGCGTAGTTGGTACGGGCCGACGATTTTAATTCGAGCTTAACCTTATTCCAGACTAGGCACTTCCCGGTTCTAAGTATAATATATTTTCACGACGTCCCGAAAAGATATGGAAGGTGACGTACAAGGAAGGCATTCATGATCATGGTCTTCCGAATAGAACGTAGCGCAAATCTGATAATGGGCTGAACATTGGGCTAATGCAGCCGGCTTACACTCGGATTTAACGCAGTAACCATATCACGCAACTAGCAACATCTTAGCCTTTGACTAAAGAACCGTTACTAGCGTCGCGATCATCTTGACGGTTTCTTTCCATTTTGTTTTCTCTTTAGCGTTTCTCAATTATCCTGGTCTTCGAACGCATAAACGTCGCCTAAGTCCAAAGATGCTTAGTTGCCCAACAGGCCCAGAAAAGAGGTCCTCATATCATCTTCGCTAAAGTTAACTTTCCTCCGGTAGAAGCTACGCGGGGATACGAACCAAGACGTACTGCACGTAGACCGGCCTGAATCTCTGGCTTCAGCCACGAAAAGTGGTAGTGCAAGCACATTGACTCCATTTATTGGCCGATACTTTGATGTCAACACCAAGCTCGCTGGAAAACAAGTTCGATGGTGAGATTGAGATGAGACCTGTAGGCATTCTCACCCAGTCGATGGCGGCGCCGATGCAAAACCGAATAAATATAACGCTGTTGTCAGAGATCATCCAAGATAAGGTTGTAGTGACGGTATTCGTGTCTATTGCAGAATGGGTATTTTGTTGTGACCGTATATGTACACTGCGAGTGCGTGCGCCTATAACTGCGACCTCGACGTCATTAACTAAGATCGATTCTGAGATGCAAAAATAAAGAGAAATCAATACACGTTGATCTAATCATTAGCGTCCAAGCACTTAACGTTTGACGTCAAACCCAGTAAATGTATGTTCTTCGGCAAGGGCCGGAAGCTAAGAAAAGAAAATGGAGAAGAAGCAGCATTCTTTGAACAGCGACCGTGTATTCAATTTAAGGACGATAGTTTCTGTTAGGAATCGATCCCTAACTTAATTTGATAAACGTTGAATTTGCAAATTTCAAAGTGCCAGCATATTAAATCATTCTCTTGTAAATAACGTGGCATAAGCGTGTGGATACATCAGTTTGAAATTAGATTAACCACAGTTAAATCGCTAGGTACTCAACAATCTGCGCATTTTTAGAGCCAAAAAAAAACACATCGGAGATCCTGCAATTTAGCAGTCAGTCGCTTGTGCATATTTAAGAGATGTTAAATTGGGTTGTCGATTTCTGCACGTCTCGCGTTAGGCGCGCATCGCCGAAAATTCCTACTGTTTCGTGCATCTCTATCTTTCTAACACCCTAATCAGGCTAACTAAATCGAATGATGCCCTCTCGTAAATCGTGAATATTGGCCGCCCATGCGAGACTTTCTCATGCGATGACTGAACGGCTTGATTTCTGACTAGAATGGTCTAGTTGTTACGACTTGAGTAAATTGAAAGATCGAGAGATGTAAATACATCGTCGCTTCAGTCTTGTGAAAGCAAGCAGTTTCTTAGAGACGAGGTTGGCTTGACTGGAAGTCCGTTCCTTTGTCGTTGAGCGTAAATTCTCTTCTTCCACATCTGGAGTTGGCAAGCACGACTGAAATCTTGTAGCGTATAGTCTTCTTCAATCCAAGTTCTTGTTGTCATCTTAGCAAGACTGTGAGAGAGATCTGTTTTCGCTTCTCTCTCCCCGTCCACTTTCGTCCAGATAGTGCCGATGCGTTCAAACACGGTCCGTTGGCGCTCCGGACCATAGTAAAGTTGTGCCCAGTCCAGGAAGCATTCGCTCATGGACTCTTGTACGATAGCGCACAACCACGCCGGATGCATGACCTTGAACTTGCTATGACCACAATACGGCTGTATAGTATCGCGATCATTCAGAGCTTCAATGAATTCTTCATTCCCATACCCAGAAGTTGACAGCAGACCTTTCTCCTTAGGCATGGCGAAATCGATGTCAAGATGCTTTAGCGTAACGACCCTTTGACTAGTGTCAACTGTATTTCCATGCTCCATATTTAGTGTCACTAGACGTTCAAGAATGTCATAGCAGAGCCAGACTAGTGCTCTAGGACCCTGAAGCCCGAGAGGCGAGTCTGAACACCACACCATGGTGCTCGCTGGTGGGACTAATACGCCAGAGGTACGGAACCGAACCCGAAGTCGCTCCACATGACGAGAAACTTTCGGCACAGAAACCCAAGTGAAACACAATGCCTGCTCTTCTCTAAATTCCACCTCAAGATCGTACTGGAGGCCACCTGCAGGAAGTCTGCGTAACGCGTCTTTCGTTTCATAGTACAGCTGCCGATTCGTAAGGAGGAGCGCGGACCACGCGGGAAGGAATTTCAAGGAGCCAGTTTCGTTCAGAAACTTAGCAACAAAATTCTGTTCCTGAGGAAACGAGTTCACGAGGACATCTTCTCCATCGCCGAAAGCGTGTCGACTCGAATGATGAGCTTGTGGTTGGGATAGTAAAACGAGGCGAAGGATTTCGTCCCGTAGCTCGAGCGGGAGCCGCAACAACTCGGACATGAAGATCGCTAGATAGAATTTATATACCGAGATTCAGACAAGTCGAATAGATGGATGACGCAACGTTGCACTGTTGTATTGTCGTGGGTCGTGGATCGCCGCACCCAAGGTCGATATCTCACAGGCGGTAAGTGGTGGCAGTAATTATATCACGTGATTCTTCGAACCCAACAACACTTGAATGTTGTGCGAAGAGTGATGTGTCGTACATATTTATACGTTGAGCATATCTACAGAATTCTACTACTGAATATCAACGCTACGGTATAGCATTAAGGTTGATCTTTTTGTTGAGTATCTATTAGACAGCTGCTTGCCTTTCTTAGCCACCAAGCTCTATGATAATGAATAAAAAAATATCTACAGAATTCTCCTCTGGTAATAAAAGTCAAAATATTTTGTTCACAACACAGCTATTAACCATTCAGCACACATACATTGGAGTACCCAACCAATTACTGTCGCATTTTTACAGCAAGTCCTAAGGGTCGCCGTTAGTGCAGTTGTATTTACTAACCACTTAACAAAGACGATATCTACATCGTTAGGAAACAAGCCTATCATGTTTTTGTTAGACTTGTTTGGCTCAGTTCCCCTCTTCCTTCTCAGCTGAGTTTCAGATCCCACTGCAACCTCTACGGGACCCTGTCCTCCCATAGACTCCAATCATCTACCCGCTCTCCAACGCTCCCAACAATTTTACCACCGTCGATCCGAATTCTTTTTTCTATACCTAGGCCAGATATGGCTACTAAGGGAGTGAACTACAGAATAATGTCTCGATCCCGTAACAAGATCGGTAAAGTAATTAGATAGTTTTAGTTAGGAATGGGGGTGGGGCTAAGTAGAGCTGAAGGCTCTGCACAGCTAATGGGAATCTATCATTATCATCATCATCATCATCATCATCATCATCAATCAATCAATCAATCAATCAATCAATCAATCAATAAATCAATCAATCAATCAATCAATCAATCAATCAATCAATCTACAGCTCGTTGCTTTCAGTATCTATCACCATTGCCAACGCGACGGAGACGCAGGTGTTGAACTCAGTTGAGATACGAGATACCAGATCTCTCCAACACAAAATTTACAACGCGCACTTCAGGGAACAACAAGAACATATCAAGAGGATAGCGAGGTCATGAATAATTCAACCTAATCTACAAAATATAAGACAACTGGGCAGAGAAAGGCTTATATTAGATAACAAGGGAGTTCATCGGGATTTGGACCAAACCCAAGCTGTCGTTGCGAACCCCTGTACCCTCAAGCGCGATGTGTATGGCTACATACACAGTGCTCAAGATATGCACACCAACCAAGATACCTAACGCTATTTACTATCACAGAAGATTGTTTAGAAGATATCAATTGTGTTCTTTATAAGATATAGGATATGCCCATTTGAGAAGAGGCAGAAAACATAGCCAGCCCCTTCAACAGAGAGAATCCATGTTGTACCCGCCTCCAAATACCTACAGCTATTCCGCACCTTGAGTTACCACATCATCTACCGTCTACTTACATACCCAATGATCTGAAGGAGACGTGCCCTCTTAGTAGTGGCATCGCCCTTAGTAAATTCTCAGAGCCAGCAGCAGTCAACTTATTGAACGAGCCGAGTCACGATCAAAAAACATACAAACGACCAAAGACATTTCCCGCCACCTCCACTCCTCACTTCCCCTCAAAGGCCTCCCTCAACTCCCCCTCATCCAACTTCTTCATCCCCATCATCTTCTCCATCGCCCTCGCCACTCCCTCCTTATCCTTTTCCTCCGCCCCCTCTTTAGCCCCTTTCACAACCCATCCCAAATACTTCCTAGGTACAACCTGCCAACTAACCCCCCACTTATCGGCCACCCATCCACACACCCTCTTTTTCTCATCCCCACCTTCGCCCAATTTATCCCAGAAATAGTCGATCTCGGCCTGGTCCTCGCAATGGACTTGGAAGGAAACCGCTTCATTAAATTTGAATTCGGGCCCGCCGTTAAGCGCGACGAAAGGATGGGATTGGAGGGTGAAGGATACGGTCATGACGCTGCCGGGGGCGTGTCGGTGGGTGGTGGCACCGCCAGAGGTGTAGTGCGTGGTGGATGTGATGGCGGAGGTGGTTTCAGAGTTGGCAGAGGGTGCGTTAGCGAAGACGGAAACGTAGAAGTTGGCCGCTTCTTCGGCTTGTCCGTCAAACCAGAGGCAGGTTGTGATCTTGTTAAGAGACATTACGAAATTAAAATGTCTGCAGAATTATTGTAGAAATTGCGGTTGTAGTTGAGGTTAGCATAGTAGAACAAGGAGTTATGCTTTTATATCTATTTGTGTGCCACGCGTTTGGGCGTCGACCAAGTCGCGAAGTGAGGGGCTTCGCGTCAGATTAGTGATCATGGCGTCGCGAAGTCACATGAGAGGCGCTGATGCCTGAACTTTATTCCTGAATGCGACGAAAGCGATATAAGGTAGCGAGTGTACAATAGGTCTACTATTGTATAATCTGTACTGAAGTTACATTAATATAGAGTAAAGTTTACATAAAAATTAGAGAGTAAATCCTGTCTTCGGATCACTGGTCATTGTCTTCTAATCCACAGCTCCACCGTCTAACTCAGGCACCAGGTCCCCATACATCTTGAACGCACCCTGTCCATCATTTAATCGACTTTCTCTTGACCCTCCTCATACAAGCTTACCTAAAAATACCATGTCGTAAATGCGGATCTGACCGTCCTTCTCATATACTATTTTCGACACCTTGAGATTCCTGGCATCATTTTTAGCTTCTGATTTAAGCAAGTAGTGATTTCACTACATTCCTTGGAGGTTTCCGTGGCTTTATGAGTTGGCGACAACCGTGTGCTAGTCAGAGACATATCGGCTATATAGGAGATCACAGTTCACTATATGACCGAGGCCTAGCTCAAAAGATGTAAGGAGAGGAAAACTATACTTTAGAATAACTAGTACTTCGTCTATAATTTTCTAGATTTCAGGTACGCAGATGAATGCAGAAAGGAGGTAGCTTAGGCAACATTTAGACATGGAAAATGAACGATTCCTGCCAAAATAACGGTAAGGCCAAGTTGTCAAAAAGCGGATTAGGTAGCACGATGTTCTTAGTGGCTATGAAAAGCCCTATCAGAATTCGTCAGAGTTCCATCGTATATCACAGAATATATTCTGGCGTGGTATTGCAGTCCCTTAACGCTTGTTCAAACATATATCGACAAGGGGAACACTATCGCACGACTTGGGTGAGGATTCGCCCAGCGTTTTTTTTCTCTCTCTAATCGGATATACGGTGTGCATTCTGACTAGAACAAGGAGGTGTGTGCATTCATCGTGGGCAATGGTATCCGCGAATGGTGGGTCAAGTTCAGCAGAACGCTGAGATTTTCGAAAGAGCTTCATCGATGATCAGTATTTTTTTATAATGGAAATTTACGCTGTAGGGTAGGTTCTTTTAGCTTGTTAGTAGCTTGTTAGAACGGTTGAAAAAATTTGTAGGCAAAGGACTATCAAAAACAATAAACATGTAGGCATATTATCGTTTTAGTGTTGCCCTATCATTAAATATGCTATCGCTCTTCACGAGACCACTCACACGACAAAAGTTTCACATGGTTTTGGTGTGAAATTGTTTCTTTACGAAGATGAGTAAATGAATTAAACTTTGAAGTGCACCAACTAAACACCCTGCACAGCAGGACCTAAGAACTTCTACCACAGGAGAAGCCGATCTACTATACTTTTACAAGACACTCAACTCTACGGGTTCTCATATCTATAGAAGAGGATTTTCACATCCAATAAACCACACCCCTCTTCCCAAGTCTCCGCCCTTTCAACGCCTGCGCAGCATTATCATTAGGCTGCGCATCACCAAATCCACATCCACCATCGCGCTCTTGCGCCACGACAGGGCCAGCGCATTTCCCAGAATTAAAGCCGCAGCAGCCTAACGCGCAATCTGCGTCGGACGTGCAAGCTCCTGTGATGAATTGGGTTCCAGGTGTCGTTGCTGGGGTAGAGGCGGGAGCAGCAGCCACGGCTGGTTCCGCAGCAGCTGGAACTGGTGCTCCTCCTTGCTGAGCATTCGCCTTGGTCCCTAGTCCCTTTCCAGTAGGGTCATTCGGTTGAGCATCGCCAAATCCACACCCTTCTCCTCTCTCTTGAGCGGGTATAGGAGCAGCACATTTTCCAGATGTGAATCCACAGCATGCGGATGCACAATCTGTATCTGCAGTACAGGCACCTGTAATGAATTGAGTTCCTGGAGCCTTCGCAGTAGATGTGCTAGCAGGAGCGGGTTGTGCTACCGGCGGTACAGCCGCTGCTTCAACATTCGCGTTATTCGTCTTGCCAGTGGGATCGTTCGGTTGAGCGTCTCCAAACCCACAGCCTCCATCTCTTTCTTGTGCGGGGATTGGCGCAGCGCATTTGCCAGACTTGAAACCGCAACATGCAGATGCACAGTCGGCATCTGACGTACACACGCCAGTGATGAACTGTGTACCCGGTGCCTTTGCGGCAGTGGTGCCTGCGGGAGCTGGTGGTGCAGGCGCTTGACCCGCTGGCGCAGGAGTCGCGGCGGAGGCTGAGGGTTGAACTGAGAATCCAAGAGCTTGAGCTGCGTTCGAATTGGGTTGAGCGTCGCCGAAACCGCAACCTCCATCACGCGTCTGGGCGATGACAGCCCCAGCGCATTTTCCACTGTTGAAGCCACAGCATCCTGCTGCGCAGTCGGCATCTGATGTACATGGTCCAGTGATGAATTGGGTCCCTTGACCGACGACAAGGAGAGAAAGGCCAAGAAAGGCAGCGATTCTAGTGAGGGGTGCCATTGTGAGTTATTGATATTAGACGTTGTCTGAAAGGAAGGTGAACTCGAATTGACAAGGACCGGCCGCTTCGCCAGGAAGTATGAAGAAGAATAGATAAGGAGAATGAAACTTGGCGATGATGAAGATACCATGTAGAGATCTCCATGGGGCATACTTATATCAACATCACATCTAGTTAACCTTCAGGGTCGATCAACCCGACACTGCTGCGGACACATGGTGGGGATAAACGCCTTGTCCCGAAACAGGAGACAGTGCCTGAGTCCTTGCAATTACATCAAACGGCGTTAACATTTTGCGAGGTGGCGAGGCATCGCGCTGAGGTTGCATCCAGAACGAAAGGGCGGGAGCTACTGTATGTCGTTGTATTGGCGCTGGCATTGTTTGCGAATGGGACGCCAGCGATGACGCCTGCGAGTCTGGTTTGGAAACGCTTGAAGACGAGAGTTGGGGCGGGAGTGAGGATTATGCGTTTGGGGATCTCCTGTGATGGTGGCGTAGCGGGGAAGAGCGAACGAGGCGAGCGAGGCTCGAGTTCGCGAGGTTGGGTGTCGTCGGCCGGCTAGTGGGGTTTGCCAATCACAGCCTAGATATGACTTCCACTTCCAACTCCGGCGTCGCATTCCCACAGCTCTAACATTGTGCCTTATGCCCTAAGGTTTCTTGTGTGTCAGAGGAACAACTGCCTCATCGTCGAACCTAGCAACTTTCTTCTGCCTTGGCAGCGCTCCGGCCGATGCGCTCAGACCTTGAAACCGGATCAGTTTAGCCCCTGTCCAGCTTGCCGCTTTCCACGTCAGAACTCTGTATCAACCATACTTATACGGCTAATTGTCTCCACGTTTCTCATGCACTGTTCACGTTTCTTCATGCCTCAGTCTAAGTATGACCTTGTTTGCTTAGGTTTGCTGCTATTATTTTACCGCCTGATGTTGCGTTGCGCTTGCCGCCAGCTGAGATTTCCTTCGCAACAGCCCCAGTCTTCGAGATTTTCTCCACGATCTACTGTCAAGGTTGCAGTCAACCAAACAAACGAGCAGCCTCGAGAAGAATTATTCCCTCGGATGTTTATCAACCCGTTGCCGCGCCGCTTCTTCCACACACTGGCTGTTCGCTTGTCTTCACCTGTGCGAAAAATAGCCATACTCCCAGCAAAAGGCTCATTTGGTTGCGCACTGATTCAATTAGACTTTAACGAATTTTGACTACGACTAATCCCTATCACCCTCAAACATCCTTCTGGCCTAGAGCCTCTCTCCTCGACGTACTATTAGGATCTAAATACGGCCTCTCACCCAACGACACCGCCCTCTGCCCAGTCCTCGGCCCCAGTCCCGCATAATCATACGTCGCGGTATGATATACACTTCTATTATCCCAAATCGCGAGGTCGTTCGCGTTCTGCCACCTATGACGGATCTGCAAATCATGGTTCTCGACAATCAGTTGAACAAACCAGTCCAAGGCCCGCTGGCTCTCTTCCTTAGTCAGCCCATTGATCTGTTGGACGTGGTGTCCTACGCCAAATACCGATTTCCAACCAGTGACTGGGTTGGTGCGGATCACAGGATGGATGGCCTGCAGGTCTGTACCGACATTCTCGGGAGCACCGCGGGGTTTGGAGTAGAGCTCGAAACCGTTCTCCTTGGCGCTGAGGCCGAAGCCGGGTTGTGCGTAGGTGGCTGTGAGACCTTCGAAGAACTTCTGGTACGGCTCGGAGAGACGATCGTAAAGTTCATACCCTGAGGCCCAGAGCGTATCTATTTTTTACTCCTCAGTCACCATTCGATGAGCAAGGACCCATGAGTACTCACCACCTCCTGTCTTAGGTAACTCCGTCAGCCTCAACAGCGCATAGTCACTAGGGATCGGCTCAAAAGTGATGTCACTGTGCCATCCCTCCTTTGCGCTTTGCTTCTTCTCCGAGAAATTGAGGAACCGGTTCTTGTATAGTTCCTTCGCCTGCTCGGAGCTGATAACGCTGATTTCGTCGTCTTTGCCACCAAGACGGCGACCAGAGTTGCTGACCGGGTGGATGTGCAGTTTTGAAGTTGAAGGCTTGCCGGATTGTTCACCAAGACGTTGGGCGAGTTCTTTCTGGAGGTTGTTGTCAAGATCGTCTTGTTTGCGGAAGAAGACTACGCCACGTTGGGAGACTGATAACACCCATTAGCTTCAGCAAGATGATCCCTGACACTATGCAACTCACTGGTGATGGCAAGATCGCGGATCAGCTCATCTGAGTTCGATGCTCGAAGTAGATCCTTCAGGTTCACATCTACAAACTCTCGACCGATGACTGGTGTAACATCAAAGGATTTAAACTGGTCGAGCACACCCTTAAGCTGGAGAGGCTCTCGATGTGCGGGAGTTTCTGATTGCTTGACCCGAATGGTAGTGGTCTGGGTCTGACTTTCGGTTGACATGGTATTGAAATATGTGAGTGATTTTCCGATATTGATACTTCATAGGGTCACGCCAATGCTCGTTCGATGTCACTGTTTATATGTCTACACTCCTAACCTATACATCTTTATGACGAAAGAGCTCACCATTCATTAAAAGTCGTGCAGATCGCATACTGACAATGCATCGTGGCACCATCACAGGGTTCCTATTTGCAATACATCTTTGGCTTGCTGCACTCAAATTCCATCCTGTTTCTCCTGTTGGTTGCACCGGCACTTCTTATCCGCTTTCGAGGATACAATGCTGGAGTTGTGAGCTGTTGTGAGGGGTTACATCCACGACATGTGGGGTGGAGATGGCGTGCGATCCTCGTGAAAACAATTGCCCGAAGAGTAATCGACAAAACGCCCACCATACCCATCATTCCCGCCGAAAGTACCGGGAATAGTAATACCTCACCCACAGCTGGATCGCGAATGTTGCGCTTCGTGACATTGCAGTCGCATGACGCTCCGACCAGCGTCTTGTAAGTGCGACATATCCCACATCCAAGATATGGAGTTAGATGGCATTAAGATACCATACCCTGGATCCGCTTCTTTTACATGCAGTCGTTTGGATTGAATTTATTTTTATTCGCTAGAACTACACAGTCTCTTCCTTATCGCGATTGTATCATTCTCGCGCAATATCACTACCACCGCTGAACACCTCAGGCCTCAGTCTCGAACCGGTAGAGGTGGCTGTCGCCCTTTCTATGAAACCTTTACAGTGATTCTTCTAAATCTCTCCATTGTTTCTGACACGGCTTTCGTGGTTGAGGTTATGCGAGAGCAACATAGCTCGGTCCATCAATCTAGCCGGCCTTGATCCTGTGGACAACCGCTACAACTTCAGCAAATAAATTGCAACGTTGTTGTACAGTTTGGTCTAACGTCGATTCACTCACACTCTCCCTGTAGCTGCGTCGGTAGAGAATGCGCCATCCGGCACGACCCTATAGCTTCTTCCATTGAAGCTTTACCACTTTACCTACATCTCGAACTCCCCCAGATGTAACTTACAACGTATTCTGCAACCCATGATCTCACCTTAACCTTCCAAAAAAATCCTAAAGCGAGATAGTTGCGAATTTTGTCAGATGGGACGTCAAGCGTGACACTTTCGTTGGATTATAGAAATCATCAGATCAACCCTTGCATCAAACCACCTAAGCCGTATATTTAGGGACCTTATCTCATCGATATGAACTTCAAAAAGGTTCTCCTAGTCTCCACTCGAGAATCTTACTACCCACTCCTCAAAGTACCAATATGCACGTAGAAGCCGTCTATGGATGGCCAACGTGACGCCAAACCTACATGACATGGCATATATACTTACATGTTATCAGTAGCGTCCAAGCCTCTACGTTAGCTCCCAGTAAAATAGTTGGGTGGCGTGCTGCGGAAAAATTGTGGTCTATTTGCCATCCCCCCCCTGCGATGACGAGCGTTGTATTCGTTTGCCCGATATGGCTAATCCTAATCCTTATCAACATCCTAAAGCATATATACTTGCAGGCATTTCTTCGATGTAGACTTTAGTTCACAACCGACTTCGTTCTCGCTGGCCTCTGCGCAGTTCCATTCTTCTGCACTCTTAAACCATGACGACCGTGCTGACAGGGGGTCCTAGAGCTCCTAACTTGGGTTCCGGAAACTCGAGCTCTTCTACTTCTTCAGCCGACTATGGTGCTATTACTCATGGAGGGTTGGAGAAACAACAAGCCAAAGTCATTGTTTCGGATGTTTCTCCTCCACTCGGTGCTGCCAACGATGAGAGGAGGTTTTGGTTTCAAAGAGCTAAGGCATATGATCCGGATGCGATCGCCACACTGGTATAACTCACTTTCGTTCATTTGATAGTTTCCTTCTCTAACTCGCATAGCCTAGCGTCTACGATAACCCGGACGTAGCAAAACAATACCTACCGCGATCAGATTGGTACGCCGAACTTCTCTCCCATGGAATGACAAACTTGCTCACAATCCCAGGGAGAATTTATCTCGGTTCAATCCATTGGCGCGATGGTCATGGGGTGAAGAACACACCCTCATTCGCAAGATCGATGTCCGCATCATGATCTTTGCTTGCGTTATGTTCATGGCCCTTGAGCTTGACCGAGCCAACATCCAGCAAGCTAACACGGACAACTTTTTAAAGGATTTACGTCTCACCACCAACGGTACGTTCTGTAAATGTCAACAAGGAGGCTTTGCTGATATTTTTAGATTACAATCTGGGGAACACCGTGTTCAAGCTCAGTTTCCTCTGCTCTGAGCTGCCATCTCAGCTTATCAGCAAATGGATGGGTCCTGATCGATGGATACCAATGCAAATGATTCTCTGGTCTATAGTCGCCTCATCACAGTTCTGGCTCGATGGCCGAACTAGCTTCTTGGTTTGTCGCTCACTTCTTGGCATATTGCAAGGAGGCTTCATTCCTGACGTATGTATCTCCCCATTCTTCCCACGGCTGTTCCAAAACTTAGAATATATAGATCATCCTGTATCTTTCATACTTCTACAAGCACCACGAACTTTCCCTTCGCTTAGGTTTCTTCTGGACAGCCATGAGCATCGCCGACATTCTTGCCGGTTTCCTCGCTTACGGCCTGCTACACATGCGGGGTGTGTCTGGCCAATCTGGCTGGCGGTGGCTGTTCCTCATCGAGGTAGGCTTTTGGAGCTATTTTGTCCAAGTTTGTTCTAATTAGCCATAGGGTTTACTCACCCTTGTTATCGGTGTCGCCGCGATCTTCCTAATGCCACCAGGTCCTTGCCAGACAGCTAGCTGGGCTCGAGGAAAGAAAGGATGGTTCACTCCTAGGGAAGAAGAGATCATTGTGAACCGCGTCATTCGAGACGATCCTACCAAGGGCTCGATGCACAACCGACAACCGGTAACGCCGAAACTGCTGTTCCAGAGTTTGATGGATTACGATTTATGGCCACTTTATATCGTTGGCCTACTCTTCCAGATTCCCATGAATCCGCCACAGCAGTATCTAACACTATCGCTACGCGGTCTTGGATTCGATACTTTCCAAACCAATCTACTCGCTATTCCTTGGACTGTACTGCATAGTAAATTGTCGAATCCTGCATCTCGCTGCAAACATGCTAACGCTTGCTAGTCTTCCTCATGTTGGCTCTTTCCTACTCCGCAGAGATCTACCAAGAATTAACCTTCCACTCCCTTACTTCACAAATATGGGCCATCCCCTTCCTCGTCTACCTTGCAATAACCGACATCTCGCATGCGAACAAGTGGGTCGTATGGGCCATCATCACGTTACTACTCAGTTTCCCAAATCGTAAGCTCGCTCTCTTCATGTTCTTCTCTGTCCAAATATTTATACCCGTCAGCGCACCCCATTCAAGTCGGTTGGAACTCTCGCAATTCAAACGCCGTCCGTTCACGGACAGTCTCAGCAGCCGCATACAACATGTTCGTTCAAGCCAGTGGCGTAATTTCGTCGAACATCTACCGAAAGGATGACGCACCAAACTATACGCGCGGCAACAAGACTCTACTTGGGATTGCGGTTGGGAATATTGGCATCTATTGCCTGACAAAAGCGTACTATCTCTGGCGAAATAAGTCTAGGGCTAGCAAGTGGGATGCTATGACGCAAGAGAAGCAGTTGGAGTATTTAGAGACTACAACTGATGAGGGGAACAAAAGGTTGGATTTCCGGTTTGCTCACTAAGAAATGTATGAAATAGTCATATATGGAAACGAAGAGATAAATGAGCACGTAGTAGGTCTCGTACTTTATGCTAGTATCTTTACATGAAACGGACCATTGGTTAAAACAACCCTCTTCGCTTACATCGAATGTCGTATCCCGTTCTGTCCTGTTGCTTACTCAATTCCGACTCTGAGCTTGAGGTGAAGTTCTTGGTTTATATCCTAGTCCATAGCTAGGGTCCCGCTCCAACAAGGATATATCCGTCATCCGTACAAATAGTACAATTAGAAGGCCAGCTCTGCTCAACACCGATTCGCTTTGTTTACCTTTTTCTGCGGCTAGAAACTGTCTTTTGACTGACGAAGACATCATTGCCGAAATCGGACAGAAGCGCGAGGCTAATATTGCCTTACAGTAAATGCAAAAATGGCAGTGTGTATGAAGCTATCTATCTCTACATGAATATTTTGGCGGCTATTCTTAGTAGTCTGAACATTATGTTAAGCAAAGCTTCCCCAGAAGATAGTGGCTCTCCTTGCGTTTAAAGAAATCACTATTAAATGATGGTTACTCACAAGGGGACAAGGATTGTAATCTATCTGGGGCTTTTTAAGATAAAAAATTTGATGAGTTTAGCCAAGTTTATTTATATCTATATCCCTGTCTTAGCATATAAATATCCCAAAATTTCTCTTTCCTGATTATTTACCACATTAGAAAGAACATTAAAACAGCTGATCGACTAGCTTTTACTTCAGTTATTAGGGACAT
The DNA here is from genome assembly GCA_014905255.1 of Herpotrichia juniperi. Lineage (NCBI taxonomy): Eukaryota > Fungi > Ascomycota > Dothideomycetes > Pleosporales > Melanommataceae > Herpotrichia > Herpotrichia juniperi. The sequence goes on along the minus strand of BLYF01000053.1, from coordinate 319,577 downwards.
CTTCTTATGTGTACCTAGGAAGTCATTATATCATTCAATGCATAAGCGTTTGCGGTCGGGGTAGCCGGCAGTATCTGCAACAATTTCAAGATGACAGCCGTACGAGTTGTGAAGGAGCAGGCAGAAGAGAAGGGATTGGTTGATCGCTGGCGAAAGAGGGACGAGGAGACCATATACTCTATGAGAGCTTACGTGACAGACTAGATGAGTAGCTCAACATGTCTGTTTACATGAGTTTATATAAACATTAGCACCGAAATACGGTATAATTTGGAGCTATTAAGAAGTAGAAATCTTCCCATATTACTATAGCAACGTGGTTGAGTTGAGAGGGAAAGCGAACTTGTTCATACTGATTGCTGGCTGCTGCACGTCCTTATATTTGCTTTGCTCTCTCTCGGGCTTGTAAAGAAAAGATTGCGGAAGGAAACCTACGAACTTTTAGACTTGCGGGTTTGGTCGAAAGACACGAGTCGCATGGTTGCTACTGCGACCTTAGTGGTAGAGAGGCGATCATACTACTAATTCTCACGGCGTATAACAATGTGAATCATAGCGTCATCTCAACGGCTCATATCATGACATCTCCACATTATGCTTAAACTAAAAATATGACCAACTAAGTCAAGAAAAGTCCCTCGATATTCAGCCACTTCTCCGTTTCGCCATACATAATGCCATTGACAAAACACGGTCCCACCAGCTCCATGGCGTTGCACAACTCCATTCCATCCACAAACCTCTCCACCCTCCGGAGCACAAAAGGGACTGGCGACCCAACAAGCACCCAGACCTCGTCTCCCTCGCACGTCTTTGTTGGTCCGATGCCCATGTAGCCCTCCATCTTTGGTGGCTTCCCTTCCTCCTCTGACTTTGAGATAGAATCCGCAGCAGCCACAAAGAAAAACCTCTTGTCGAGCGTGTGCGTCCGCGAGTATGATAGCCACAGCGACTGTTCGTCTGGAATGGCGGCCTGCCAGTCGAACGCGGGCGCGGGCGGCGCTGGTTGTTGGCCGCTCAACAGGTCCGCCATCATGTGTTTGAACAAGGTGATATCTTCCTTGCCCGCACGGCGGGGCATCGGGCTCGCGCTGTTTCCGACAGGGACGATGCAATCGCCGAGGAGGGTACGCATGAAGCAGTCCTCGAGGTTGTCATCCAGAAAGAACCATCTAGGTTTCAATTTTGGGATTCCGTCACTATCGCGGCCGCTATCATTGCCGCCGATAATGTCGCTGTCGCTGCCGCTGCCACTGTTAGCATCCCTGTCTCTGCTGCATTGTTTGTCCGCTGCGATCCACCAGTCCCTGATGGTTTCTGTAGGATTGGTGGCCGGATGGAACGCGCTCGTCACCACACCAACCCTGTGCCCACCCAGGGCGAGGACAGACCCGGTGACGAGTGTCGGAACGACGTTGATTGAGCCGGAGGCATTAAATAAGATGGGGGCTAAGAGCTTCAAACTCATGTCCAGTTGTTCATTGCCGCCCTGGCTCGTCCAGTCGGGCACCCACGACGGCAAACCCTCTACCTCACCGCGGTGCTCGCAATGTGTCAGTAAAGTGAGCTGCTTGGTTCCTACCAATGCGTCGAACGCCGCCTGCGTGTACACGGCGGCGGTGTTGAGCCCGTAGTCGATCTTGAGCGGTGACTGACCCTCCGGCCACTCGTTGACTAGCCCGATCAGCGCGTACACCATGTCACGCGGGTCCGTCGACTGACGGTGGCGGAAGTGCACCATGAGGTTCGCCAGTCTCATCTGTAGGGTGCCCGTTCCGTGGAACGAGTCGCGCGTAGTTCGCATACTCCACACGAGGGGCTGGAACTTGAAGTAGGCTGCCTGGAGATTCCGCGGCAGGCTGTTCCACTGTGGCGTGCAGCAGTCGCCCCAGCAGCCCCTCAGCCCGTCCAGCTTGAGGAAGTGGTTGAAGTCAGTCTGGCACCCGCAGCAAAGCACCGTCACGTGGCGGGCCGCGACCGTTTCCTGAACAACCCATATGCGTCGCCAGTAAGGATGCTCAAGAAGGTGCTGGATCACGGTCAGCGCCTCGGCGTCCGGCCGCGAGGGATCCGTGAATAGCGGTAGGTCGCGCAGATGGACACCTTGGGCGACCTGCCCGAGCGACGCAAACGCTCGCGATACAGCCCCCTCGTTGAAATCACGTGGGGGATCCGACGATGCGGCTAGCGACGGGGTCCATTCACCCAGCCACACGACCACGTCCTGGGCTGCCGCGTAGATTTCGCGCATCATCAACACCTGACTATTCCGCTCTTGAATATCACCCTGGTTAATGCACAGAGCGTCAATCCACAGAAATCGCCCGCAGTCGTTCCTGCGTAGCCGGAGGAGGGCGGTCTTGAGGTTAGAGCTCACGTGCGTCCGATAGCGGCCATCAATCCAGATGGGCTGGTCCCGCGCCTCCTCGCCCCAAGTATACGACAGGGCTTCGAATGCTGGGTCGTCATCTAGTGAGACGATATGCATCTTACAGCGGATGTCATCGTCGGCGAGCCTTGGGAGGAGCTCCAGGAGACGGATCTGGCGAAGACCAGGCGTGAGGGCCTGGTAGTCCATGTTTCGTCTACTAGGCAGGCGGCCGCTGTCGAATAGTTTACGTATCGTTGGAAACTGGCCGAGGACAGTAATACAGATTCAAAGCCGGATTCAGCTTCTATGAAAAGAGCATGAGTTTCGAAAGGGCGAGTCTTGGGTTGGCGGCCTTTAGATAGCACATTGGTTAGACTTGATTGGTGTCTCCCATTTTGAGTGATTCGTTACTAAGGACCTCGTATTTCTTGGTTCCCTCACCAAAATGTCAGCCCATACCTTGCTTTCATACAAATACATTTACAAACAAGGGTTTCTTTTCTCCAATATTTGCACTTGAATAATTGCAATTCAAATAGCTTCATAATCCCGGGAATTTTCTTCGTGGGTTGTCTGCTCTCTCGGGCTGGAGCACTTCACTCTTCTCAGAACCCGAAGCAGCTTGCACAGAAAATGCTAGTTTTCTGGGCTGGATGTTTCGATTTGAAGCTCTTGGTGGGGAACTGCCTAGCGAGTCTGTTGCATGAAACGCATAATTTTGAAGCCTGCGGTTAACGTTGCCAGGTCACCTAAATCGATTACTGTACGTCTCGATGAATCACAAGGTCAACTTCAGCGCTGTGTATGGCACTGCAGACATTCTCCAGGTCTCCAAAATATATTTCAGTCTTTCCAAATTGGATAAATAGTTGCTTTGCGAGACTTGCTTCCTAGAATACCTATGCCCGTCGTAGTCATGGTCGCCACAGAAGCTTGTACATCGCCCTTCGTCGCCTCATTTCGACGTCTTCAAAGTGATAGGTAAGGCTAAACCGGACTAAACTTGTCACACGTCTAGTATTGTCTGTGGCGTTATGAGATTTTGATGGAATATCCCTTATTAAGTTAAGGAGATGTGTCGAGTCTGCCTCCTACCAATACAAGGAAGAACCATAAATGGTGCGCGTGATATCTTCTCCAAGCCAAACAACTACATGGTGTGCAGCTAAATAAATATCTCGCATCAGCTGCACCTGTGGCTCTACTTATTTTGGGTTGTTCTAATCAATGCAGAGCTGATCTATCCAGAGTCGCCTTGAAATCGACACTAGCCTTAGTCGACGCAGAGCCATCAGCAATTGCGGTGTAGCGAAAAGGGCTTCCGCCCCCCAATCAATAGTCAGTATGGCAGGATCCTAAGGGTGTATGAGCCTGTTTTTGGTTGACTACAGGGCATTTGTGCGGGTATCAGAAGCCTGGCTGCCCCAAGCAACCTGCCCCTAACCTATGGCCTTGACCCTAACCACCACTGGTTAACCCCTACATTCTACTGATCACCCTAAGTATTCTCCAGCACCCAGTAGATCAGGTGCAATTCTAGTACCTACAGTAAACGTTCACACGTACTCGGGGAATATTTACTCTTAGCCAGGATTCCTATACGGGGAAATTACTGAATAGCAGGCAATTCTCTTAAATTGAGCACTTAGCGTGGGTAGTATCTAAGTCTAGTAGAACTGAAGGGGGTATCTTAGGAAGAAACATTAAAATTGCGTGATAGAAAGTAAATATTTACTGCTAAGCAACTTCGGAGCAATAATCTCCTTCTAAGAAGGTATAACACTCTGCTAAAAAAGTATACAAGCCCATCGCAACTCTCAAACATTGCATCGTAGACAAGCCTGTGGCATAGGCGGAGCTGCTTGAAGGGTTGGCGAGTTGCTACGTGTGGGATACGAACAAGTGGTATAACCGCGCACTGGTGTTGAGAGCGCTACCTATTTCATGTGGGTCTTTGAATGGTGACTTTTAGAAGCTAGCGGCTCGGTTCCATCAGTTGTGTCTGGACTTTCAAAAGAGCATGATTCTCTATCATCGGGTATATCTAGGCCGGCCATGTGCCCGGAAAAAATTGCTAGAGATAGATTTGAAAGGATTCCATTGCTTACGGACAACGGTCTAGATAACTAGAGTTTAGTGTTCCACTTAAGTTTGGTCGAATAGTTGGTGGCGTTCTTCACACCAGAGATCTCATAAAACAGCTGCTAAAAACCCTTCGTATTTGTTTCTCATACAATCGAAAATGCAACTACAGGAGTACGTCTTCCAGAGTATACCAACCACTCTTGGTTAATCAACGCTAATTGGTCCCCTACCAACTCCAAGACTACAAGCGTGGTGTCTGAGCCAATTACCTTAAGCCAAGGACGCAGTCAGCAAATGGACAAGTAGTCTCCTGCCAAAATCAAGCGACCCACATCTCTAAAAGGTTACTGCTATCAGTGAAACTATGTCACTCTGCCTAACTCAAGAATACAAATAGGCGGAGCATTGCATGGCTGCTTACACCAACACGAAAATTCCAGAGTCATTGTTCTCTGTATACCATCGAACATGGGCATGCTCAAATATACCGCAGTCTCGGTGGTTTTTTCATTATGTTGGCCCCTCATAGTCTCAACCCAACTTTTGCACAGCACCAACGATGCGTCAATCCTTGAGCTCGCTCTATCCGACCTCGCACCATTCACAGATGTAACCTCGACTCCGCCATCAAAAACGCTCACCCCGAAAAACCAACGCTCAATCAACGGCCCAGACGACCGTGTCCTCTGGGACAGCCTAAAGTATCCATCCACAGCCATCGGGAGATTTGTCCGCAGCGACGGAAACTTCTGCTCCGCCTCGCTTGTCGGCCCCCGTCACGTGCTCACAGCAGGACACTGCGCCACGCCCTCCACGGCGCTGGGAGGGGTTTTCCAGCCCGATTTCTTCGACGTGGAGCGGTTTCCCAATTCCACCATAGAGCTCATCTCGGTTGCGCCGGCGCCCGACCCGCCAAGCTGCTTGTACCAAACAGATTGGGCCGTGCTGCTCCTCTCCGAGCGACTAGGCGACGATCGCGGATATCTGGGCGTGAAGCTGTTTGATCCGGCGACGCAGTTGAATCGGCCGATCTTTTCCCATGCGGCTTATCCGAATGACGTGGTGCCGGCTGGACAGAGGCAGTATAGACAGTGCGGCATCACCATTTGGGACTCGACGGGATGCGATCCGTATGGGCCTTTGCTTTCGTATGCAGACCTTGTTTCGGGACATTCTGGCGGTCCGCTTTGGTTCGGACCGGACAAGGCTGGAGGAGCATACGTGGTTGGTGTTGCGTCGGGGTATAATAGCACAGCATCGATATTCTCGTCGGGTACGGGGATGGTGGCTGGGGTTGCGTATATGCTTGCGAATTACCCTTGAGATAGGTGTGGATTTCACATTCCATGTAAGGAAATGTAGTTGGGTTCATCCATTTTGGCCTTTGTTCTATAGAATAAAGCGTTTAGCATCTTAGTCCGAACCCCTAACACAATGAACGTGGAAAACAGGTGTAAAATCATGCATTCGTTATAGCTCTTGAATACGAAATCTACTGATCTTCATTTTTAAGTGGGATTTACTCATACCACTTCTTTTGGTAGTCCGTGTACTACATCATCTCACTCTATTACCATTGCCTTACTCATAGAAAACTAAACACCTAACTTCAATACTCTGCCGTCCCGGCGCATCCTTAGCCGTCTCCGGATCCATAAAAGCAGTATGCGGGGTCCTCAAAGCCAACCCCTCCTTCCCCTTCGGCATCCCCTCGCCCCTAGAATCAAAGCACTTTAGCAACATGACTTCATCAGGCGTCATATCTTTCAGGTAGAAGAACTTGTGTTTTTCACTCGGTGCTACAGCAAGCGTCTCACCTTTAACCTCGTACCCTTCTATCGACGTAAAGGCTTCCGAATCAGGTAATTTCTCTTTGCCGCGGTCATCGTCGTCTGCGTCCAGGCTGTCGCGGCGTGGATAGAGGAGGTCTACAGGGATGAAGTCGCTGGGAGAGGTTGAGCGCCAGTCTATTACCGCGAGGGGGAAATCCGAGGCCGGGTTCTCGATGGGGCGCCAGACGTTAATGATTTGATAGCGGCCTTTTAGTAGGTCTTCAACTTCATCTGCGGGCAGATGGCGGCGAACGCGTACTTCTGCTGCGCCGGGTGACTGGTCAACATGGACTTGCTGTACTGGCTGGCGTGGCGAGTCCTTGATGCGGCGGCGGATGGTGTGGTCGAATATCTCTATTCTTTTGATGCCGGGGAGTCGTTGTCGTAGTAAGGCTTCGACTTCGGCATAGTAGCCTGAGCGCACGGCAGCGTCGTCTGTGAAGACCTTCTCTTTCGCGGGCGCATTGTAGACTGCGAAACCGGATATGTCGGTGCCGAATTCGTGTTCGCGGCCTCGGATATTTTCCAAAGGGCGTTCATAGAAGTCTTGTGTGAAGGAGCTTCCGGGACCATCGACTTTGCTCCAGGGTTTGCCTGTGTAGGAGTTGTTGTCGATGTGCTTAAACTTGGCGATGGTCATTTTATATGCTGAATGTGGTATACGGGGAAAGTGCGAGCTGGAGTGAAAGGTTGATCAAAGGTTTACGTAGTTACAGACTCGTTGTGGTTGCAAGTCAAGGGGCTTTGAAAGTGATCACTGAGATGGAAAACGAAGATATTTGCTTGAAGTCATGATGATTACGTCCTGGCCTGATTATTAATTGAAATGCTTTGGAAGTAACAAATGACAAATGGCAAGGTGGCGGTATTCCGCACTCCGAGTTATTTCCGTCGGCGAAGTGACGCCACCTGATTCGTCTGAAGTTAAGAAACTTAATTTCGTTTTGAAGGATCATTGCGTTGGTTGAATAGAGAAATGCTTAAGTGAAACTGGTGCACCGCTGTAGAGCTGTTCGCCATTCTTCTTGAAATTTGTGATGATCTTTTGTCCATCAGATCCCGTGGCCCACTCAGCAAACTGATTAGCAACAGTTTCATTCTGTGCCTTCTTGCCAATAAGTAGATGGGCTGGGTTCAATAGTACATCGTCCTCACTATCTGTGGATGCCTTGTATATCGTAGCTTGACTAGCGACATCGTCTGGCAGCGACAGATAAGTTCCGCGATCCGTGAGCGTATATTCTTTGAGTTGAATGGCTACGGTCAAAGCTTGGACGGGAAAGGCAATGTACTGGTGGTACCAGATAGAATAGGGCGTTGCCCATGGGACCTAGGCATGTTAGCCCCAAGACACTAAAATGTGATAATACTGCTTACTTGACCAATGCCTAGCCACAGCAAGGACTCCTTGATGTTAGTGGCAGACTTGTCGTAACGAGAAAGCCATCGCGTGGGAATTGGAGTATGGACGTTATTCTTCTCTGCAGACTGGAAGATATCGACCATTATGCTCAGCACATCAGACGAGTTATCGATCTTTGCTGGGTTTTCATGTGGTCCGGTGATGAGGAAGTGGTCGCGGAACAGATAGTGAATCTCTGAGTCGACGATGCCCTGGTCGGCAGCAATACGCTCAGCAGTTGGGCTGTATGTAATGCCTACATCTGCCTCGCCGCTCTGCAGATTCTTGATGGTGAAGGTGGTGTCTGAGAGGACCCAGCCAACACGGAAAGGCTGTGAGCCGTTTTTGACGCTGTCTTGGATGAACGCATCGGCGAGAGCTGGACGAGTTAGACATAAAACCCCACCTCTGCAATTGGGACAGTCTTACCCTTCACAAGTCCACTCTGCCCTGCCCCTCCGTTTGCTATGCGTAGAAGGACCGGTGTGGAAGTGTCGCTAATCCCACCATCATAGATGGCTGTTGGATCAATCAGCGCAAAAGTGCTGTTTATGACGGATGCGCAAGCAACGAGCTTGAGTAAAGAGGAGAAGCGCGAGAATGTCATTTCCGAACTTGAGAGATTGTGATTTTGGGATGATATACGAGGAGGTTCTCGTTGTTGATGGCGTTGCTCCAGCGCTACAAGCAAAGGAGCATACCACTTTATGCATCCTCAGCATCGTAGCAATGACTCGGCGAGCAGATACTTCTGTGCACATCTTGCTTCTTTGGCAAGTATTTAGCGATTCAGCTCAGCCATGCAGTTCCCGGCACCCCATGGTTCCCGGCAGGCCCAATTAAGTTGTATGTGTGCAGTAATGCCATGGCCTTGTTCGCAGCAGGCCTTGAGGATTGGAGGGAAAACGCGATGTACCACGAACCTTCCATTGCTACTACCAAGCGTTATCGGCGAGGCCCGCTTGCAGAAGAGCGATAAAGGTGAGATGTGAGTAGGAGTGGAGTGAAGACTTGAAGACTTGAGGATGTGGAGAGCTGGAGGTGCCAGACCCCTGGAATCCACGTGCATACTCATTGGCTTGTCTCGTGAGGCTGAAATATCTACCCCACCTTCAGCGGCATGGCCGGCAAACCTCAGGTAGACCTTATTTTTCCCTCCCGTGTCGCCTCAGCCATTCTCCCACGTTTAGGTGACCGTTACCTCTCAACATGCCACGCCATGTCAGCGACGACGACGACGATGAGCCTCTCGATGACAAGACGGCCGCCATACCGCTGCACAACAAGCGCACCGAGCGCATGCAACGCAAGAAAGCGACACGCGACAGAAAGCGCGACGCCATTGTCAACCTCGCTAAGTTGCCCACAGAGATTATACTTGAAACTCTGAAGCTTCTGCGTCCCAGCGAAGTGTTCAACTTCGCCCTCGTAAACCGCCGCTTCCACTCAGTCGTTCATGCGAACGCGAGCATCATTGGCGACGTGATCATCAAGCAGCGCTACTCCATCCTTGTGCAATGCTTTCCTCTTCCCAAACTGCTCTCAGAACTCAGCCCTGCAACCGCAGACGTGCTCAGAGATCCTGCACGCAGGACGCAGTTCAGCATCCACAAGAAGTCGTATGCCCACGTTTACCCACCCGACGCGCAATTTCTTTGCACATGTCTCACCTGCATCTTGATATGGAACAATCTCAATTTGGCACTTGACTTTGCACACTGGCAGGACAACTTGGACAGCGGCGAGCCCATACCGATAATACCTCGGGGCAAGACAATGGATTGGAATGAGGAGTTGATAGCTCGAAACGCGAGAATTGCGAAGAAATCTGTCATTGACTCGCTCTGGTACGCTCGAGTGTTGGAGACACACTTGGACAGCACCATGAGGTCCATCCGGCGGCATGCGCTGAACAAGGGAAATAAGCGGAAGCATGTCGAAATGACGGAAGAGGAAGCTGCAAAGGGAACAGATGAGTTCCTCGAGAAGGCGGGCCCACTCGGGCTCGAGTTCCCGTTTCACCGGGACAACTACTACTTGCTGTATACACACCTTGCCCTGCTCTCACGGCACATGTGCTAATTACATCGCAGCGAGGCATACCTGCCCAATCGATGGTGGAAGACGTTTGAGCAAAGGTGGGTATACATCTTCGCAGGACACGAGCGAGATCTGGAACTGGTGGTCCGTCTCGCAAAGAGTCGACCTGTCGAGGAAGCAGAGCCGCGAGGTCCGGTCGATTCAATATGCAGAGTCCGAACATGATATTGTCCACTGGAAAGCCACTGGCCACACGCCACACGCCACACCAAACCTTGTGAGAGAGGCACGCGGCTCGAGAAAATAGCAACACTCAGAGCCACCCAAATCTTTACTCAAAACAGAGAAATTCAAGATTCTCCCCTGCGCACGAGAGAATAACGCAGCAAGTAGCAACTCGATTCCTTAATAATATATGCAACAGTTGTAAAGTAGGTAAATTTTTACCATCTTAGAGACCTTTAGATAACAATACTTTCGCGTTGCGCTACTGCCCTACGCTGAAGGAGGTAGCCTTTGTAAGTGTTGTTAATCTACTGAAGCGCGTGAGAGTCAATAGCCAGCCCGTATCATACAGCGATGGTCGACGCAGACACAGACCACGTCTAAATATTCACGTCGAGGAGGGAAGGTACAGTTTTTTTCCAATCCACCCTGAGCCATTGGCACTCGCGTAAATAGGTGGGATGTGGGCAGTGGGCAGTGGTCGAAGTCTGTGCACTGTAGGAATGACTCGGTAGGTACAATTGAAGTCTTGTCGCCACTGCATGGCAGCTGACCTAGATGTGAAGTGGAGCGTACTGAACAATTGTTGTTATCGTCAACTTCGAAATATATCATACTAGCTAACAAAATTCGCTTCCGACATCGGAGGGACTTGGACCACCTGCTTCATTCGCTAAGCATATCCGTCGTTCTTTCTCCTTCGGTCGTCTCAGTGCCATTTCCTCGTCCTCGAGCCCATACGGAGCCATGTTTGAGTCATTCTTCTCTATCGGGAAGCCGTATCAGTACGCGCATCGGCCTTCTCTCCATGCCCCTCATCCTTCGGGACGTCGGCAGCTAGTTTTATGCGCGCCCTGCTCCGTACACTAACAAATTAAACCTGACAAAATAACTCAATTAGCAGCACCGATTTGTTTGCTCGACTTCGTCATCTTCGATTTCGATCACGGAGTCAATTCACTCTGCCCCTTACCTCTGACCTAAGCCATGGACGCCGAGAAAGCCGAGCGACCAAGCTCACACCAAGCTTTTAATCCAGCCTTCTTACCCATTGCTCACGGTTCGCCTCTCAAAAAGACAAAGTCAACATCTTCAGCAATTATCGGAAGAGTCGCATCGCATCTCACGACTCGCTCATTGACGGACCCCGGACCACCTCCAGATGGCGGGTTCCAAGCATGGCTGCAGGTCTTTTGCGCATGGCTTGCCATCATGAATACCTGGGGTTTCGTGAACTCGTTCGGTGCATTTCAGACATATTACGAAGAGATATTACCGCAGACCTCCTCCGCCATATCTTGGATAGGATCAACGCAAGCTTGTCTGCTCTTCGTATTAGGCATATTTTCAGGAAGAGCTCTAGATGCTGGCTTGTTTCGTCCTACCATCATCATAGGCATCACGCTGCAGTTTGTTGGCATCTTCACCATGAGTCTTGCGAAGAACTACTGGCAGTTACTTCTCACACAGGGCATATGCACCGGTGTCGGGGGTGGCATCTTCTTCGTACCCATCATGGGATTGGTGTCAACGTACTTCGCCAAGAAGAGAGGCATGGCTCTTGGGATTGTCACGAGTGGGAATGCTCTTGGCGGCATCATATACCCGCTTGTGGTTCGCGAGATGTTGCCAAAGGTGGGATTTGGTTGGACAGTACGAGTGCTTGGCTTCATCAACGTTGTGTCCTTGGCCGTGGTCATTGCATTCATGAAGCCAAGACTGCCACCTAGGAAGAGTGGACCGGTCGTTGATTTGGGCGCGCTGAGAGATACGCCATATGTGCTTCAGGTCTTAGGGTTCTGTTTCATGATTTCCCCTGTCTACTTTGCGTTTTACTACGTGCGTATGGCTTCTCTTATTCCCCTTCGCTTATTTTTCATACCTACAACTGTTACCCTCCCCCACCTCAAACTGACCCACATCTCTCAGATCGCTTCATACGCCCGAGACGACCTCCAAATGCCCTACTCCATTTCACTAAACCTCGTCATCCTTGTCAATGGCTGCGGCGTCCCCACCCGTATCCTAATCGGACTTCTCGCCGACCGCTACCTTGGTGTCATGAACACCATAACCCTCAGTCTTTTCGTTGACACCATCGTCATCTTCTCTTGGCTCGCTGTCCGCACCTCCTCCCAATACTACGTGTTCACCGTCTTTTATGGGTTGGCTTCTGCCGCCCCCCAAGCACTGTTCCCAACAAGTATCGCCGCGTTGTCAAACGATATAACAAAGACGGGGACGAGGCTGGGGATGGCCTTTGCAGTAATTGGGTTTGCGGCGTTGCTTGGGGGGCCAATTGCTGGATGGACGGTCAAGGGTGGGGGGTATACTGCGGCAATATGTTGGGCGGGTGCGTCAACAGCCATAGGAATGGGCCTGGTGATTAGTTCGAGGGTACTCAAGTATGGGCAGAGTTGGAGGAGGAAGTGTTGATTTACGAAGGTGGAACAATGCAACGGATGAGCATATCTGAAAGCCGTTCGTGGGATAAAAATAGAAGGGAATACAAGGTACCTTTTTCACGCCTTTGCGAGCATGGTAATGTTTATTTTTAATATGGTTACATTTATCCAAAAGGCTTGTTAGTGCCGATCTTCTTCAAGCTTTAGCTTTAGCCTCGGCCTTTTCCCTAAGCAGAGTCGCGCTTCTGCACCTCTTCATCATCTGTTCTTCCCCGCAAACAAGTACCGGGCCATTGCTTCCCCGATGACCGGGGAAGCTCGTCGCGGACGCAATTCCTCCGACCATGGATCTTGATTGCTACTTATATTTTGTGCTTGGCTGCCCAGAGTCCAAGAACACGCATCTGCATACGTCGAAGTACCATACGAGATGGTAAAGTACTGCCAAGTATCAATAGCTCCTACTAACCTTCAAGTAGCGTTCGGTAATCCTCTACTCCCTAGCCGTCGCCAACGGCCTAACCTATGCGAAAAATTCCCCGGACCCATCTTTCGACGCAGTTGTAAACAAAGGCACATTCGAAAATCCATCAGCAAATGTACGACCTAAATTCCGCTACTGGATCCCCGATGCCTCCGTGGACATTTCCGTTGTCGCCAAAGACGTAAAGAGTGCTCGCAATGTAGGTGCTGGGGGACTTGAGCTACTGGGTTACTACATGTATGGTGGACCACCGTCAAATGGCGCAGGTCGCGGAACCTTCGCGCCTGTGGATTGGGCTGAGTTCGGCTTCGGTACGCCCGCATGGCACACCGTCTTCAAAGCCTTTGTCCAAGCGCACAAAGACAATGATCTCATTATGGACTTTGCGATGGGTCCAAATCAAGGAACTGGGGTGCCGGCGCCGATTGATAGCGAGGGGCTGATGTGGGATCTCTCTGCTTTCAACGTTACGGTTCCCATTGGAGGCTCTTTCGACAGCGTGCTGCCTGGGTGGGGACTGGGAGAACTGCAAGCCGCTGTTTCGGGTACCGTTGTTGGGATGGAGAATGTTACTTCCAACGATCCTTCTGGTGGACTTCCAGGTGATCGAGCACTCAATCGTACACAGTATGTTTTATCTGCTGAAAGCCTCACGGATGTGACCGGACATGTCAACAGCTCTGGGCACCTTACTCTGGATTTTTCGAGCGCGAATTCATCAGCTACAGCGCAGAACCACATTATATTCGCTACCTATCTTTACAAGTCACACTACCGAGCCCAGCAAGGACCCCTGGAAATGAAAGGCCCACATACCGCACCCCAATCCTATATCAACAACGGGTCTTGGGCAGTCGACCATTTCTCTGCGCTCGGTGCGCGGGTGATGACGAAGTACTGGGAAGAGCATATCTTGAATAACGGCACCAAAGGAATCCTTCAAGAGGTCGGGAACTACGGATGGGAAGATAGTGTCGAGATTGAGGCCAACGTATACTGGACGAAGAATCTGTCCGCCATATTCGAAGAGCAGCACCATTACTCGATCAACAAGTGGCTGCCAATTCTGTTCCATCGGAATGGGAAGTATAAACAGTCAAATCCAGGCGTTTGGTGGGTCACGGATGAACCGAGTGGAGGGAATAGTCATATTGCAGATTATCGATCAACGCTAGCTACGCAGTACCGGATCTATGAGTCTGAGGTCAAGAAATGGGTTAATGAATACCTAGATCTGCAGTTTTCGGCGCAACTGTCTTATAATCTTCCTATGGATATGGTACGCAACTCTATTTTCATGGCGAATCTTATATTGACGTTCCTCATAGCTTGCAAACATCCCGACAGTAGACGCACCGGAAACAGAGTCCCTCGATTTTAGCGATCTGATCGACGGGTACCGCCAATACGCTGGCCCAGCGAACCTCGCGCGACGACGTATCATTTCTTCAGAATGCGGAGCTGTACGCGGCGAAGCGTATGCGCAGACTCTTCCTGAGATCCTTTGGAAGGTCAAGCGCTCGTATGCTGGGTCTGTAAACCAATTTGTCTTCCATGGGTTTCCTTATTCTGGACAAGTACGTCTTGAATTCTTCCTGCTCCCAGATTGATGCTGATTTCGCCTAGTATGGCAATACCACCTGGCCAACATGGTCGACATTCAACTACCAATACTCCGGAATGCACGGCCCACACGAGCCAGCTTGGGATTTCTATCGCGATCAGCTGGACTTCGTTGCTCGTAACAATTGGATCTTTCAAACTGGTATCCCGCGCATGGATGTCGCAATCTGGCAGAAGATGACTGTGTATCCTGGCCATATCGAAGCCAGAACTTACGAGCCGACCGATTTAGAGGAGAAAGGCTACGCCTACGAGTATCTCAGCCCCGACAATCTACAACTTCCTGCAGCAAAGGTCGTAGATGGCATACTTGCTCCGGATGCACAGGCCTTCAAGGTTTTCGTGGTGCGAGCCAACGATTCATTGACCCTTGACGGGGTAACTAAGCTCATCGAGTTCGCAAACGCTGGGCTACAGATAGTTCTGGCAGGCGGTGTCCCTTCGACTGTGCTGGGTACCCTGCCGCCCACAGTGCTCCGTCAAGTACAGCACGATCTTGCCGCCATGGCCTCTCTTCCGAACGTCCACGTTACAAATTCGTATCTTGTGGCTTCCACCATCGCTTCTCTTAGCATTCAACCACTGACAAAGGTCTCGACGAATGCTTCGTGGTATACATATTGGCGGTCGGATCCAGTTACTAATATTGACTACATCTTCGTGTATAATGATGCGATGTATTCGCCACCAGGCGAGGGTGATTCTGAAGGCACGATCGAGTTCCAGTCTACAAAGCGACCGTATATTTATAACACCTGGACAGGAGAGAAGAAGCCAATACTCAATTATGCAACAACGAATACATCGACGACTATACCATTTAACCTGGCAGGTAATCAGTCGATGGTCGTCGCATTTCTTCCTTCCTCGGGCGAAGTCAGCAATACGTCCATTCATTTGACCAGCGCCTCTGATGGCATTCTCGGTGTCACGGCGGCTAACAGTAGCCTTAGCCTAAAGGTCTCGGGGAATGCAACATATACAACATCCACCGGCTTCACGAAGACCGTCTCCGCACCCCCATCCTCGCCCTTCGTCTTATCTGAATGGACACTTGTAGTTGAGCACTGGGAACCTCCCGTTGACCTCTATAACTACACTTCAGGCGCCGTCAAATACAACACCACGCATCATCTCCCTAATCCCATACCTTGGTTCGAAATCCCCGGCCTACAAAACGTCTCAGGACGCGGCTACTACTCCACCACGTTCACCTGGCCGCCTCCATCCCTCAACTCCACCTCAGCCCCAGATGGCGCATTCGTCTCCTTCGGCCCCATATACCACACTCTCCGCGCCTCTATCAACGGCCACTCTCTGCCGCCTCTCGACGTAACTGACGCTCGGGCGGATATCAGTCATTATCTTGTCAAAGGTGTAAATAAAGTGGAGGCGGTGGTTGCGACGCCGTTGGGGAATGTTCTGAGACCAATTTGGTTCCAGTTGATGAGTAGTGGCGAGAGTCCGGGGAGTGCTGACGCGGGACCTGCGAAGGGGTTTGTGGAACCGCCTCAAGGTGCGTATGGAATCATTGCCGATGTGGTCGTGACACCGTATTGGGAAGTTAGGGTAGAGGGATGATGGCAGCCACTTCCTCACTCTTCTCAATGTTTGCTCGCTCTTTCGTGATTTGTAGCCAAATCCAAAAGTAATAGGAAGGAACTGTGGTTGGTGCTTTCAAGAGATGTAGTTGCGGTGACTGGAATCGACCTGTCATCTCACAATCACCCTGCGTATCGAACATTTGTAGCACGCTATTCTTTTCGACATCATCCATGCTATTGTTCCATAAAATTCAACATGAGTACATGTCGTAGACGTACACCGCAGACGAATAAACCTTCCATTCTAGAATCAGCGTCATATCAAATCTTTCAGCTCGAAATCAAAAGATGGCAGACGCTCTTTCACTACACCCGATACGAAGCCTGCCGAGCCCTTACCTGGCAATTTACTAATCGACTCTGGGTCACCCTCTCCGACAACGAATGGGAGCTTATCCGTACGCTACCTGAAACCGCATACCACGACCGAGAATCGTACTCTCACCTCCTTGTGCGAAGGCGGTTACTCGAAAAATCCAAACAGCGGAGCAAAGACAACAGAAACAAGGAAAGAAGCATTTTCGAAAACCTTAGATGCGTCGTCGACCTTTCGCCTGTTCTCCCCACCCTAGAAGTAGTCGCCTCTTACGCTGAGCTCTGCACGCCGCCCAAATTTCTCCCAAAACCTTTCCCATGGTCTTCGCTTGCAGCCAAAACCACGATGCCTAGGTCTGCAGTCTTGCGCATTCCCGACTCGAAAGTTATTCTTGCGAATTGGCGGCCATGGATACCGTCGCTTCCAGTGTTCCGAGTTGTCGGCCTCGCTGAAAAGAATCTATCTACCACCTCCATCGCTCCTACGCTTGGGAGGAACGCTACACTCCCGCATTTACGTCTCGACAGCTCTACTACCATCCCCAGACCTGCCCAGAATGAGTTTCCGGTTTGGTACTTCTTTTACGGCTTACTCGGCAACCCACGGCAACTCGCACATCTTCTCGAAATTCCCAAACCAGACCTGGAAGTAGCGAGAATTATAGGAGGCAGGACCGTGACATTGGGGAACAAACGGGCGATGTTTGACGGTGATGAGGACGACAAAGTGGAAGGGTGGTCATATCAGGTCATGACCAGAGAAGATGAGGACCTTTTGAGGCTTTTTGCGAGGACGTGTAACGAAGTTGTACGCTGTCGGATCCAGTTTAAAGGGGAGGGTGAGGTGTGGAATGGTACGGAGGTGGATGGGTTGACGTTTAGGCGTTGCGATGGCGTGATGGATGCCTCAGCTTCCTCCGGTCAGGAGAAGATTGTCTCATTATGCTTCACTTGATACCAGCCGTCTTTTGCTGTGTGTTTTCATAGCTAGCTAAAGCTTATAGTTCAGGGCTCCAGTCTTACATCAGCGCTAAAACAGGGATTCATATATAGCATTCTGCCCAATCAAAGGCCATTCGCTACCCTGATGATTCGTCAGATACTGCAGTGACAGCTCTGACAGGGCCAATCCTTCGTGCAACGAATCTCGTACGAAACAACACTGCGGCGTAGTTCGCGATCTATATCTTCGATCATTTCCACTCATAGACCGCAACAATCCGAAGACACTTAGTTTTAAATCGACAATGGAAGAACACCCGCTCGGCGCCGTACTCATTGTCGGTGGCTCTGGCTTCCTCGGCTCCTATATCGTTCAACGTCTCCTCTCCGGAAATCAAATCTCCCAGATTGCAGTCACAAGTCGCAACCCCACTTCACTAGACGATTCCCGAGTTACCTGCCACGCTGTAGATATCGGTAATCGAGAGGCTGTCCAAACGTTGTTCGCGACATTGAGACCCCAAGTTGTCATCCATGTCGCCGCACCAACACCACGGGCCCCAGCTAAAGCGCACACCTCCGCTAGCGTAACCGGCACGCAAAACCTCTTACACGCCGCGAAGGAATGTCCAGAAACGAAAGCCTTCGTCTTCGCAGGTTCGAACTCTGCATACCGACCGGTCGACTACGATGACCCTTTCACACCCATCACAGAGGACGAATGCCAACTCTGGGACGAAAAAACCTACAACAACAGCTACGGTAAGACCAAAGCCTTGGCCGAAAAGGCCGTGCTTGCTGCAAATTCTGCAGAGCTAAAGACAGCTGTGATGCGTCTCCCTCTCGTCTACGGCGCGAAAGGCGATCCGCATTTCTTCCGTTCGCTGATGGACGGCATCCGTAAAGGACAATATAACACTCAAGTCGGCCCGAATGAGCGAGTTTGGGAATACGCATACGTCGAATCTGCAGCAGAGGCGCATATCCTAGCTGCCAAAGCCCTCGTTTCTGGAACGCCAGGCGCAGACGGGCAAGCGTACTTCATCACAGACGACAATCCGATGCTGTTCTTTGACTTCCATCGGAAGTGCTGTGCTGCGGGAGGTTATCCGGTTGCGAAAGATGAGATTAAGGTTGTACCGTTCTGGGTTGTGAAGACGTTTGTTAGCATTACGGATTGGATGTATTGGGTTTTTACGCTAGGAACAAAGAAACCAACTATTACACGGGAGGATATCGAAATTCTTGAAGTGGGATTTTGCTGGAATATTGAGAAAGCGAGGCGGTTGTTGGGGTATAGACCCGTGCTGGAGCAGGACGAAGCTGTGAAAATTTGCATGGAGTGGTGGACAAAGAATGCTTAGAGACGTGATCCGTTATCTCCCGAGTTGCATGTCGTTCTGTTGCTTTTGGATCTGGTAAATGCGAGCAGTCACTTTTCGCGTAAAATTGGGGCTAGAAGCCACATGTGTTTACTTCTTTTGGCGCTGCCTGCACATCATTATTTTTGATTATCTTCACTTCACAGCGGTTTGAGTATCGTAAAATTCATCACCTTGTTATGCCCCATCAAAATTTGCAGTCTACGACCCTTCTCTCTGCCACAGCACCCCAATTCTCTCCAGTACATCAACCCTGACCATTCCTATCGAATTGTAGATATTATTACAAACATGGCTAGGAGATTAAAGACCACCGCAATCTCCCATTTGTTTCCACACGTACAAGACCAAACGGCGGAGGAAAAACCCCAAACCACAAACTACGACCAGGAGACCCAAAGTTTCGGTGGAAAAGGGCGGGACTATGACGACCCTATCTCTAGGCCACCCCAGAAGAAGCAGGTGAGCCACAATGAAAACAGACTCAATCAGAAAAACCGGCATCATCTTCCTTTCGACACCCACGCAATCACACCAATAATTTCACGCCCAACGCAATATTTTCGCAACGCTACTTTGCAACCTGCACGCCCACCACTAGAATACCGAACTTCTGCGACCTCACCACCCATCTTCATCGCGGCAATATCAGCTCTTGAACTATTCACATCCCGCACCGAACGTCTTCAATCTCATATCGCTCTACTAGAGACCCGTGCTCAGATCGCCAGGGAAGAAATTCGCCTATTCTCTCTAGAAGATCCTCTGGTAACCCAGATTATCAACACTATCCGCACATACCAAGAAATCATAGATCTTGCACTTAAGCATCTCACCGAGGTGTTTATTCATGAGCATGCTTTTCGAGATATGTTTGACGAGACGTGTAAAAGGGAGGAGGATGCGCTGGCTATCTATGGAGATAAAGCCATTGAGCAGTTTTGGCTGATGAAGCGGGCGTATGATGGGAAGCTCCTCCCGTTGCTTCATAAGCTGAGTCCGCAGGCGATGGCGATTACTGTGAGACAGTTGGTGGGCATATGGGAAGAGGTTGACGACAATGATAACTCGTTAGCGAGAAATGATAATGATAATGTCGTGTGATGCATTAGGCTTCGCGGGCGGAGTTGAATGGGGTAGGTGACGGATATTTGGGGTTTTTTGACACGGAAATTCTGGGGAAGGACCGAGATATAGTGGGTTGTTCTGTCCACTTCAATAACATGTGTCCAACCGCGCTGCGCGAATCCGTTTGCCCACCATCGTCTGACCTTTTAATACTTGAGTTTTATACATTGTATGCCAATTACGTCAGTTTGACTCTTTCACCGCCCCGCAATATTCACCTTCCCCCACCGCATGAGCCCAACTCCCTCCTTGCTACGTTCCCACTCCACCTCACTTCCTGCCAAAACCGAACTGCGCACTCACACTGACACACCGAAATCGCAAACATGTCGCAACAGAACAGACAATCGCCGACTGCACCTAAGATGCGACCTTTGTCCACTCAGAGCTTCTTATCAAGATCCTCAAGCGTACGACGGTTCCACGACCTCCTCTTTAATGCGCACTCACGATCGAACTCTGACTCGGGCGTCTTCACACCTCCTACGCGGCGGGACTCCATCACACCCCAGACAATTCCTCTCGATACGGCAAACCCGCGACCACTCTCGACAATCTTAAACGCGCACCGCCTTTCGTCAATCTCGAATGCATCGACGGTCTCGAGCACCACCCCCTTCCCTGACTTCGACTCGTCTTTTGAGCCACCCCGTGAGGAAGATGAATGCGACACTGGAGAGTCTGACCATGGCTCTCAAGAGGCGGACGATGAAGAAGGTGATGGAGATGATGAAATTTTAGAAGACTCCTCTGAGGATGGTGCTTCCCTTCGTCGTCCCTTATTCAGCACCCAAGAACTAGAAGAAATGTCTGCATTCTACGGCGTCCCTGTCACCGGCAAAGGCAGGCTCTCCTTCGATTTTGGCGCCTCCGACGATGATTCATCCGCCGACGAGGCTGAGGTTCCTGTACAAGAAGCCCAAGGCAAACAAGCAACGTGGAGACGTAAATTTTCTCGCTCAACGAACAGCACGCCTTCTGGGTTTAGGAGAAGCGTGTTGGGGTCCATTCAAAGCGAGTTCTCTGGACAAACAGGCTCGTCTCACCGTCGTCGCCTGGCAGCTATGCTTACGCAAGGCATGCGAAACACCTTTATCAGCGGTCTGATCAGGCAGACCGACCTTTCGTCACTTCAGCACCGATACTCGAAAATTTCAAACCAAGGCGTCAGGGGCTCATATCTGCCCCCTGCGTTGGAGTACAGCAGTATTTCCGAGGAGAGCAGTGTCGCGCCATCCGTCACCTCGTCAATGTATTGCCGTCGCTTCGAACACATCCTCGGCCCCGGCATGCGAGACTCATGGATGAGCGGCCTCTTCACCATGAATTTCGGCGAATGGAACAAGGACGAAGACGGAGAAGAAGAGGAACCCGAGCCCATTCCCAAGCCCTGCTCGTATCCCGAGTTCAACGAGGAGACCGCTGCAAAAATAGTCTCTTTCTTGAACACCATAGGTCGCGATACTCGACTCATCAACCGTCGTTTGAAGCTAGTGCTCGTGGAGTCGAAGTGGGTGGGTATTTCGGGCCAGCATGGCCTTTTGTACCTTCTGAAGCCTGACATGCGCTACGATGAGGTGGTTTCCATTTATGAGAAACTGGGTCAGCATAGGAAAGATTTGCAGGAGCAGTTGCTCGCTATCAAAGGGTTCGATGTTGGGTTTGACGATACTCTCAGGTCGTGGTTGATCGATGGGCGAGAACTGAAGGATGTTGTGCACGTGGTGGAAATGTATGAGGAGAAGTACAAGATCATGATGGGAGAGTTTGCGGTGAAGAAGGTGCCGGTAATGCAGGAGGCTGTGGAAGAGAAAAAAGTGTTGCTACTGAAAGTTGCGGAGATGAAGAAAGAGGTGGAAGAGGAGCTTGCTACGAGCAAGAAAGCCTTTATCGAGAAGATTGCGGAAAAAGTTCGACAGAAAGAGGAACTATCAGAAGAGGAACTTGCGGAGCAGAGGATGATACTGCAACTTGATTATGGAGTTCGGTATTTGAGTCACATCATGGGTCAGATTGAGGATGAAATGGTCGCTGAGTCGGTCGCTGATACGGAGTCGGAGTATGATCCGTGGCCGTCTAGTGAAGAGGATATGGAAGAGGAGATACATGATGAGGATAGAAACTATCTTAGTGGGGCCGAGAGCGAATTCATTGAAGGTTTCGATGGGGCTCCCGAGAACTGGAGTGATTTGGACGATTACGAGAGCACCGATGATGATAGCGGAGACGGAAGTAGTGAAGATGAGAGCAGCGAGGATGATGGAGTCAACGAGATCGATAGCAGAAAGATTCACAGCAACGAAGACGAAAACTACGAGTACGACAGCGATAGCGAAGATAGCATTGACAACGAGACCAATGAGATCGTGGCCAGCGGGGACGAAAGCAGCGGATACGAA
>BLYF01000053.1:269637-297276 GCA_014905255.1 Herpotrichia juniperi | reverse complement strand
GACGAGGAGAGCAGTGACGAGGAGAGCAGTGACGAGGAGAGCAGTGACGAGGAGAGCAGTGACGAGGAGAGTAGCGACGAAGATGAGGAAGCTGAAGCATCAAATGTCTGGAAGCCTGAATTCACAGTAGAACAATGGGCAAGCGGTGTGCTAGAAGCCGAGAGGAGGGGAATCGTCTTCAACCCGTCCAAGATGACTGTGGAAGGAGATCAAGAAATCGTTCTTGAGATACTGAGAGCACAGCGGGACGGCGATTCTAGCTTGACTACTGAACAGGTTGGTGCTAGAGGTTGCAGAGCTAGCTCTGCCCCTGTGCAGTCTTCGTGTGCAGGCCAGAAGGACGGTATACTGAACATCAACCGCCTTAGTCTTAGTGGAAAGATGGCGTAGGCGATGCTTTCAATACAGCTTTTCAATCCGAGGCATGGGATGTCGGTGATTAACAATATATTCTAGAGGATAAAGAGCCTTGATGAGTACAACATATCGTCTACCTGGAGGTCAGATAGAAAAATCAATGAATCAATCCTGGGTGCGAACCATTCAAGTGCCCATCTACCTCAAAAATCCTTCATCATCTCTCTCAAGCCTTACTCATATCTTCAGTTCCTCCTTATTGGCGTCATGCGCGCCGTGCCAACCATAAATTCCTCAACAAAACCAAGGCATGCAAATTGCTCGTCCAAACTCTTTACTATCTCACTCACAGTCGCAGTCCAAGCTATCACTTCACCAATATCTCATTATTTGAACGAAAAGCATGTAGCATGTATTCTATAAGCCAATCTTTGCATCCGACGAGTCCGCTACCCCCACTCGGCCTCATCCATTCACTCAACCTATATCTCTTCAGTCTAACGGTAGTCTTACCACCTTTGACACCACCCGCAGGATACTTTCTCTCATCAACGAGACCAAAGCCACCACCAAGAGTAGTATCAATCTATGTAGTAATCACTATGACGAAATATTCAGCCAGATGACATCCTACCAAAAACAGGCAGACTACACGCATAACAAATTCCAAGTCACACAACATACCCTTGCACCTTACCAAAACGAATAAAAAGCCCTCCAGACCTCGTTCGATATATTGCAAGAGAATCTCGTTGCTAATAAGAAATATCGCAAAGACTTCGAGGATGCGGTGAAGGCGGTGAAGGCAGTGGAAAGGTGAGAGCAAAAAAGATCGATTTATTTATTAAAATGTGCAGCGATAGCCTAGAGCGGCGCAGCTGGCTTGGCTGCTTTTCGCGATAAGATACACAAGACGCCGAGACTGTTTTATCCGCGCTTGGATGCCTACGGAAACGTAGAGAAAGAAGGGAATTGGAACGAAGGAAAGGCCGCGAACAAAGATCAGATCGCAATTAAGAAAAGAGGGCGAGAAGATGAATCAGCAAACGAGGAGGCGGGCGATAAGATGATTGGAGAGATGCAGACATAGAAGTCAAAGTGATCGAGATAAGGGACTTGGGTATACCTATCCACCACGCAAAGTTAAGAGATTTGGCTGGTGGTGCTAGACGTCGATTTTGGTGCGCAGCCGTCCAACCTACCTAATCCGACCCTTTTCTGTTCTTCGCCAGAAACCAAAGCTATGCATAAGATCATCGATGATATCTTCCAATCTGAAATGGGTTCTGATTGAGTGGTAGATCGGGTCGATGTCTAAATGGCGCTCGGGAATATGCTTTCGGCAATAGGGTCTTGTTGAATTTACTCTTGCGCTTTGAAGAAAGATGCAGTTAACGTTTATCAATTCGGCCGCCAAAGATTTGAGCTTTGATCTTGGATCCCACGTTAAATGCAAGTGAGCCAAGTTCCAGAAGTTGCGAAATTGTAGTTATTCCGTGTGTACCAAGTATCATGGAGGAGAGGAAAACCTGACAGATGGAAGAGAAAAGGGACCACGCTTGGGTTAGGAAGAGTCCGTATGACCATAGCGTATCAGCCCTATCCCGGAGCACATATTGTGGAGGAAAGAAAAGGGCCCAATCTGTGCCAGCCTTTTGAAAGACGGCAAGGTCCAGTTTGTGCCAGAGCATGTCGAAGAAGAGATCCGAGAACAGACAGTTCGAACCCACACACCCTGGATATCTAGCGCCCGCGCAAGCCATGTCACTAAGCATAGCAAACTTTCGCTGAGACCTTGCAAGAAGAATAAGAGAGACGACAATGAGGTCGAAGCTCAAGGAAGAGGAACAAAACGACGATAGAAGCCCAACGCCAAAAGAGACAGAAGTGACGCTAAACTAAAGAGAGTGTTGAAGGACCAAAGGACTTGTCCAATGTCCACACGCGGTCCTATCTTGTGGTGCCGTAACCACCACGCGTATACTGCTGCGATGTTGTAGCGGGTGCCCCGATAAGAGCTTTGTATGCGATCTCAGCAGCCTCTTCGCGGGATTGCTCGAGATATCGATAGTCTCGCCATAGCTGAGCCCTGTATTCACGGCCCTGGACGAAGACGGCGCTTGACCAGGCTGTTCTGATGCCTGAAGGAGATCAGGTTCACAGTCCAAAGTTCAGGGAGCAAAGTTGAATGGCAAACCTCGAGGATCCGAGTAGTCCTGCCATTGGGGCTGTTCGATAGCGTTGGAGGCGCAATAATCTGGAACGTCAGTTCTCATCTTCAATGTAACGGTCAGGGGTCTGCCGGAACATACGTTGAAGTCGCTGGATGTATGAATCAGGCTTGCTAGCGGCCATAGTGTATCCTTCTCAATGAGACGCTTCTCACTGGTGGTATGTGAAAAGTCGGTGAGAAGTTGACTCCTAGGGTATGACAGAATGTGCTAAGCTTCGGGAGAAGGAATGGGGCACAGCGCTTAATCCTGACACCAGAGCCTACGTTTATAGATATCAAGGACAAGTGATACAGCCAGAAGTATAGACTATGCATCAGCCGAAGACAGGCGTAGCCATGCCATGAATTGCGGAGAATGCTGCAGTACGACACAGAAATTGTATCGAGAGGCGCCACGCAGGCAGATGGCGAGTCTCCTGTAGGTACTAGATGCTGCAGGAAAAGAAGAAGAGTGGAAGGCAAAACTTGAGCAGGCCGGCATTGCCAAAAGGAACGCGAGAGCGAAGGGTTGATATTTCATGCTGCAGGAGCCCAGGGACCGCACTGTTGGATTCCGAATTTGCCTTGACCAATAGCTTGTGGTTTCTGAAAGGACTGGGCCGCTGCCATTCGCTAGTCTTAAGTATGTGTTGTCACATAAGGACACCTCTGCAGCGCTCAAAGCTAGTCAAGACCGCGCACGCATCGTATGTCGCGCAGAACAGACGTAGACGGTCGTCGGCCCGCATTCGGTAAAGGGCGTGCCGTTCCGCTTCCGTCCCACTACATTGTCTCTGCGTCGGCGAAGGCGCACCGTCTGGCTGCTGAACTGTCCGATCGCGTGTTCGAGCATCCCGTGCTGCAAACGTGGTGCTGGCGGTGTGGACAAGCGGGACTAACATCTTCCCGGGCCAAATGCATCCGGAATGATGCTCTCCAAGGTGTTGTCAAAGGAGACGGTCCGGGCTTGGGAAGTACCTGGACGAGGCTTCAGCCCTGTGGGCCTCCCAACTCATTTGAACTGCATGTTCGCTCGTCATGCTCCATATTCCCGAACCCATGCTCTGGCCGGATTTGCCTCCCTTTAATCTGTACCACGGCGCTCTGACGTGGAAGTCGCTCGGCATCGCCGGCATGTTCTGCCTCGTCTCGGGCACCGTCGCCAACGGTGGACAAGCAAGGCCCAACTGAAATTGACGATGACCGCACCGGTGGAGACGCGACCCCGCCATCATTCGTTGTCGATGTGTTGTTCACGAAGCCATTACACCAGGGTTGGTTGCACGGGCTTCAAGACCATGCAGAAACAAAGTGGAGAAGTCGTTGGCGTCTTCATGTGGTGTGACGTGGTCGGTTGGCTGCGCGCTAGCGGCTATGCACGTGCAATCAGAGGCTAGTCTAAATGTGGGCGATTGAGCGGCAAGGCTGTGCGTGGTAGAGACACATCAGGGAGTGCTCCATTTCTCCGAGCATTGCCGAAAAGTCGTGTCTCAACTGAGGGCAGTGGGCCATCTTAGTGCCAGAGAGAATGACGGTCACGTGGCCACTGACCGGCACTACGTCCCAAAAGAGATGGGCCAATTCGAGGTTTGGTGAGGTTGATGTGCACTTTCGCGCGAGATGTGATGGTTCCTGCGTAAACCACAGTGAGGGTGCACCCTGTTAGAACGCCTGAAATCCTTCCAGCGCGACCTACTGTCGGTAGTGAGCCGTTGCAACTCCCTACCGCTGTCACCTGCGTAGATCCGGGGAATCAAGACTAAACCTCGAGTCAGCTTAGAGTACCAGAGTTGAGATTACCTTATTTTTACCTCTGCAGTCTTTCAATGTGCCATCTGCTACCGCCAGTTCATCCTGGTAGTAGCGCAAGCCGACTTGCAACGTATCATGAACAAAGTTTTCGGGTGTAAAATCAATTCGTGTTGGAATGCGACGCCATGGTCGCGCAGTTATTCCCTGCTGATTAAATACACATCTTGCTAGACGTGTAGCCCCTTTTTTTTTGACGGCAGGCAGCCCAAATCTAATCAGATTTTAATGTTAGATCAACACCGTGAGCTTCAAATCCACGAAAATAGCCAGCAGTACTTCATACAAACACCTGTGGCATACTTTTTAGCATAACGAAAAGCTGCTTCGACACCGCGACTAGCTGCGTAGAACTGCTCGTCCGTTCCATTGGATCCTTACAAAGTAACAACAAACTATTGCAGCGCCGTTACACCTGGAGCACGGTCAAGTATTGCTCAAAACGAGTTCAACAAAAAGAGATACTAGAGACAAGCTTACCATATCCTCAACTATCTGCTCTCTCTTCAAGTGGCTGGCCCAACTATGGTATTGGCTGTGACAATCGTCAATTCGAGATTGAAAACTCTCTCCCTCCTTCCGCTTTCGTTTTCTCGTATTAACAGATCCTTATTTCTACCTCCTCCTACAACCGCCTCGTCTAATATCCACCTCTTCCTCACACACATGCATTCTCGGTTCCTTCATGTCTCAAGGCCTTCTCTACGCAAACTACGCAATACCTCTCGTGACTAGCCATTTAGTCGAGTATCTTCTCTTCTCTGCTATTATTGCATCTTCTTGTATTTTCTTTTCACAGACTGTTTCGCATCCGCGCCTCCAATCCTTTGCGCTGTCCCTTCTACCTAGTGCGCCATCTTCAAACCCTCTCTCCCTGCTGTGGTCGTTCTTGCAGTGTCCCTACATTGCAGGATCTCGTCGGTGTGTAAGAACAAAATTATAAAGCCACAACTCCTAGAAATGCATAGAAAAGTATGCAAGCATGGGTCTCAAAGAACAGATTAAATAGCGCATGCTGTATCCTAGCCTTTGAGGATTCTTCAATCGAAATATCAAGTATATACAAGAATTCTGCTCACTCATCCCCTCTTCTTCCACACATCTACTGACACTGCGAGTAGAACGAGTTCAACACCACACACTTTGCGGTCCCCGCACAAGTAGTGCAACCCGTGAATCCAGTACCCCCACACTGGTCATATTGCTTCACCGCCGTGCATGCCCCCGTTCCCGCTGTCGTCGTAGGCTTCACAGTCGTTGCCAGTGTGCTGCTCACAGGCGCCTTCGTAGTCGCAGCCGCAGAGGTAGCAACCGGCACACCGGCAGTTGCAGTAATCGCGCTCCCTGCCTTTCCAGCGACTGCTTCGGTTCCGCCTGAGATCACGGCCGGGCCCGGAGCGACGTAGGTGGAGAGAGCCTGGTAGATGTTGATTTGGATACCAGGGTCGGCGGCGTTGTAGGCGCCGGGGAAGAGGACGCCGGCGGGAGAGGAGGTGCCAGTGCCTGTCACGGTAATTTGGTAGCAGCTGTTTCCCAGATTAGTCTTTAGTCTCTGTATATGTAAGGAGAATCGGAGATACTCACGTAACGTAGAACTGGGCACCCCCAACACCAGAAGCAGAGTGCAGCGCAATAGCCTCCGCCCTGAGCAGATAATCACCAGGAGCAAGAGCTTTCGGCACCACAACGTCCATCTTCCCACAGTTGGTGTTCAAATCCTTGGTTCCCCAGTAGTCGTCTGAACCTTGCGACGTAGTCGATTTCTTGGCCCATGTGTCTTGGAAGATTTTGAAGAAGGAGCTGGAGCCGTCGGCGGTGGCTGCGTCGGCAACTTTGCTCATGTAGACCAGGACAGGGCCGTAGTGGGCGCCGCCAATAGCTTCACTTGCACATGAGCGATCGTTGGGTTGTGCGTGCATTTCGATGGTGACGGTTCCTCCAGCAGGGACAGAGCATTTTGCTGCTGCGAAGCCTTGGTTCGCGTTGCCTTCGAAATGTTAGAGGAAATTAATGTGGGTATCATGGGGCTGCCTACATCGGATGTCGTTGCCAGTAACACTTGTCACAGGGCTGTTGCTGACTGGGAGACGTGCACATGAACCTGCGTAAAACAAGGTCAGTAACGTGTATTGTTAAGATTTTTGGAATAAACGTATCTGGTCCTGTCCATTGACCCAGAGCTCCTGAAATGTAGAGTGAGCGATAGCCCCAGTCGCCAAGGCTGCGATTGTGAAAATAGCGTTCTTCATGATGATATACTATATGAAGACGAAACGTGGTAATGGGATAGTGAGTGATAGTTGAACGAGGATATTATCTCTCAACCATGGGACTAGATCAGTAGTTATATATGCCCAAGCCATATAAATGAGAGGGGAGTATCGAGATACTTTGATCCCTGGCTTCACGAGCTAAGATGGTCCGTTTCTTCCTTGAACAGCCCAAACGAGAAATAGAAATTGAAGGCTTTGGTCGTGCAACGCTCGCATGACCTCCAGATAGATTGATAAAAGAAGCTTGTGGTTGATATAAGCCGGGGTGCATTACCCCACAAACGGTCCTGCGGGCAAAACGGCTAATTTTCCGGACACGAAACAACGTTTCTGACTAGGAATAAGACCGGTCGTGCGCGAAAACGTGCAGTCGGTGGCGGATGTTGTGCAATGCACTTTGCATAATGTCCTTCTAGTACAGATTTTCTAAGTATTGTAGACCTTTGGTATTGGTGTAGAAAGAAGGGGAGTAGGAAGTAGCCACGGATAAAATCCCTATCGGCTACATCTCAATGGCATAGATTAATGTTTATTGTTTGTACTGTGTAGTTGGTCCGACAAGATCATGAAGGTCTTCAGATCTGGATTTTTAGATACTTCTCTCCCTGAATGGTAAGTGAGTGGTGGAAATGACGGAGTAGGATCCGTAGAAGATTGCGGGACAGCCTGTGTCACAACAATAGTCGCATGGCGTACTGATTTCCTGGTTTGGGATTATCAGGCGCTTGATAACCAGGCGTGAGGGTTGCTCGATATGAAAACACTTTATTTTGATTAGGCTTGATGGAGGTTTACGACGCTGCCAGGCTTCCCCAGGTTCATCCCTCGGTTGCAGCCGAGCAAATTCAGGCTGAATAGGCAGAATGCAAGAGACGGCAAAGTGAGAAGAGCCCTACAGAATTAGATCTAGTGAAATAACACAGCACGGAATACTCAACTGGGAGTGCTTCGCAAAAATTCCGTGGTGGAAATGAAGAGTAGGCGTCGAAACAACTTGGCGGTCGATTTGAAACAAAATAGATGAAGTGCGAGGACGTAGGTATTCAGCACTGGCAACAAAGGAAGGAGTGGGCAAGGTGAAGATGACTATTGTAGGTGGTGCAGAAGCCACAAGGCATTTATTGCTGGATACGAGGTTCTCCAGCAGCCGGGCTCTACACTACCGCCAAGAGGATGTAGGATCGGAGCCGAGATGCGTCGCGCGCCCGTAACATCGAAATCTGCGCTCATAATTGCACAGGATAGTCGGTCGTCTCAATCTTATCGGGGTAGACCAGTCCTCCTTGCTTCCTTGCCTCATCCATCACCTCCATAATGAGAATGCTCTCAGCGAGGCCCTCGTACTTGCCCTCTTTCCTGCCCTCGATGAGAGCCTCGGCAGCCTCATCTGCTTCCCAGAACATACCCTGGCCTTCGCCTTCTGATTGGAGTGAGCCACCGAAACCGTTGTACCAACCACTGCCTTTACCAGGTCCTGGAAGAGGCCACTGTTTATCTTCAACAGTCCCATCTTTCAAAATAAGACGAGTGCGCGTAGGGCGGTAGGCTGGAGGGAAGACCTGGATCTCGCCCTTGGGCCCTTGGATGCGAATACTAGGCACATCGTCTTTTCCGCCTGGTGCTGAAGCAATTCGTAGAGATGTTGTTGCAATGGCCTGCGCATCGCCACCTGCCTCAGCAGAGCGTGGGAAGGTAAGGACAATGGTGGTAGCCTCATCGGATCCCGTTGTACCATACGACTTGAGAGCAGCAAGCACCTTCGGCGCTTGCCGAGTCTCCGCGGGCTGTGTGTGGTAGAGGGTCTGGAACACCCAAGTCAAGCTGTATATTCCGAGATCAAGCAAGGCTCCTCCTGCCAGATCTGGGTTCACCATGCGGTTCTTACCGTCCTTCCATGTCTCCTCTGGGTTGGTGGCTATGCTGTTGTCGGCGAACACACGAGCGATGGGACCGATGCGGTTTGAGGTAATGAGGTCTCGTACATAGACGGAAAGGGGGAAATAGCGCGTCCAGACGGCCTCCATTAGGAAGAGATCCTTTTCCTTGGCCTTCTCTGCAAGTTTCCTCGCCTGAGCAGCGTTCACGGTAAAGGCTTTCTCGCACAGAACATTCTTGCCGGCCTCCAAGCAGAGCATAGCATTTTGATAATGATGCGAGTGTGGTGTGGCAATATACACAATGTCGATGTTGGGGTCCTTCACAAACTCATCGTATGAGCCGTATGCCTTCGCATCAGAGGGTGAACCTGTATCCTTGAGGAACTGTTCGGCGCGCTCTTTGGATGATGAGGAGGCGGCGGCGACCACTGTGTGCTTGACACTTTTCACACCACGTGTGGTAGGGTCTACGAGGAGGTCCTTGGTGCTATCAACATAAGTTAGGAAGTGCACATATGCAGCTGTTCAAGCGCGGGGTACTTACAATGTCTGGGCGATGGCGCCTGTCGCAAGAATGCCCCAGCGAACGGTTTTTGGTGAGGACATGATGTATGAACGGATTAAAGCGTTTGATGATGAGATTGATCAGTTGAACGAGGGTCGGACTAGTATATACACAGTACCACGTCGGAGAGAACAGCGAAGGTTGCAATGAAGATGCGGGACTTTCCCGTCATTTGCAATGCAACACCAAGCGCTCCGAGCGAACTACGGGTAAACTAGAAGTTCTCATTCCGATGCTACCCCACCTTTGCGTCGCAATAGCTTGTAGCATTATTAAGCATCGTGAAAAAGTGGCATCGCAAACGCTGCTGGGTGCGAGAGTGGGCGGAATGAAGGGCGAGAAACGACGACATGAGACGAAAGACCGGGATGCACTCCGATTAGTCATGCTCTACACCAAACTGATAACGTAAAACGCCACTCATGCCGTTCCTATTACCGGTACATCAAACTTCTTCGCCAATACGACATGTCTTATCGTCCCTCGAAACGAACCTTACCTAGGGTAACAGTAATTACTCTACTATCAGATACGTCTTGCACGTTATAGCGGCACGGATTGCGGCTTTTCTTGCCGCCTCGATCTCTTCAATCCACTAAGCCTGTCCAAAGAATTTGTATCGTTACAGATGCAAGCTTTAACACATAAGTTCGAAGATACTCCCGTGTATTACTGTTTGACGAGCCTAGGGTAATAATGCGTAATTGGCAGTAAGAGAAGGAAGGGGCCCCAAGTCAAGTCAACTACGATCTCATGGGACACTCGCAAGCACCAGTGTCTCCTCCTCAACTTCAACTTCTAGTCACACTTGTGACTAGAAGTTCAACTCTAAAACTATTACTTTATCATATCACTAATCAATGTTTTCCCTCCTACACGGGTTTTGCATACCTAGTTATCGCACAGCAGCCTTTGTTGCAGGAACACTATCAACCAAGCTTTGAGCTTAGAAACACTGCTTTAATGACACTATGCTTATAGTTTTATCATAATAATTAGGATTGGATGCAGGTAATACTTCGAAGCTTCATAAGTATAATTGCCGATAGCGTTGATTTACACCTCTGTTTAAACTTATACTCTTCAAACATAATTCTCAAAAACAACGAGACTCGAGACTTCATTTGTTGATACTACAATACATACTCTAGCCAAGGGTGCTTACGTGTTTGTTTCATTGCATGCAATACTAAGATCAGTTTGTTGGAGCCCGAGATGTGGAAACGGATTCGCACTCGCACGAGTGCATACAACAAAAGTATCGCCCCATCCAAATAATATTGGTCAGCCAGCAGTATCTCATGTGCAGTCCTCCAATATTTGGAATGCGCAATCTAAAAGGTGGAGAATCAACACGTGAGGCTCACGGATAAATAGGTGAGCCTTCGCAATTGAGCCTCTGAATCTTACGCACTTCCAACAGACCAATCATGACCGAAAATGGAGTTTGAGCACTTCATCTTCTGCGCTTGAACCTCATCTATAGACTGGAAAAGGCAGGTTGAAGCTGACCTTGAAGTCCGTCTTGTGACTTCCTTCGCTGCAACTATGCGTTGGGCAGGAAACTGGAAGGATCCCGCATTATACAAAACGGACGACTGCCTCGCATGTCGAAATTCATCAAGTTTTCAGGCAGATTTAATCCCGCTTCCTCTTGTGTTTCTTTACTTTT
This sequence comes from Herpotrichia juniperi, assembly GCA_014905255.1. Taxonomy (NCBI): domain Eukaryota; kingdom Fungi; phylum Ascomycota; class Dothideomycetes; order Pleosporales; family Melanommataceae; genus Herpotrichia; species Herpotrichia juniperi. Next base: position 286,511 of record BLYF01000053.1, on the reverse strand, counting down.
AATCGAAACTCAAGATCAGCATGAAGCACTTAACCAGGTTTGCATCAGTCGTCGCGGCTCTCACATTCACGCACGCAGCACCAACTATCTCTACTCAACAAGCCGTTCCAGCACCGATAAACACTCAATGCATTAACTTTGAATACCGCCAAGAATGGCTGATAGCAGAATGCCTCACTGGCGAAGACTCGACGACCAGGATACAAAGCGCCGTATATCTCCGCAACAAGATCGGAAACAACGATGGATCGATGCAATGGGAAATCGAGTAAATCAACTAAACCCTCTAACCCCCGAAGTCGTATCTGCTAAATCTCCCCACAGAGGCAACTACGCACGCTCATGCGACCAGTGCAAGCTGCTAGACAACAAAGCAGTTTTAAACTGCTCCTGCGGCACTGCTTGGGGCACCGGCAAGCCATTAAAGATCCCCAGCACCTTCAGCCTAGGTCCATTCCCCGTCCATCTTTCCTATCTATCGCGCTAAGCAGGACCGCAGACTCCCACATAGCCTCGTACTCCGGGCACCTCCTCTCGAACCTCACTTCCATCCCCACAGTCCCCACCACCCCATCCAAATACCCCATCCCCTCATCTTTCCGCTACTCCTGGGGCGGCTCCGCCATCTGTCCAGAAGCACCCCCCTCGGATTACGACTTCTGCCGCCTAAATTCAAACCCATGCGTCACATCCACCAACACGACCTATGACCGCGACACGACGTTCGGCGGCGACGGCCCGGTAACGTGTTATGTGCCGTTTGTCTATTTTCCGGATTACCATTACCAGTTCGACGCGGTCAAGTTGGTGAGTGAGGGCGCGTGGGACCTGTTCGGGTATACAGATGAGGCGTGCAAGGGAGAGGCATTGAGGCTCGGGTATGGGGATAGGGGAGTTTGCAAGGTGATTGAGGGGGAGAGGTTGAGGGCTTTCATGGCAAGGCCGGCGTTTAATGGGGATCCGACGTAGGCTGGTGAGATAGATTTCTAGTGTTAGCGTGGGTAACGTGTTGGGCTGGCCTGTTGAGCCTCTACTGTGTGCGTCTGAGCCAGTTCGATGTCTACGGTGAGCTAGTAAGGATTCAGCTTGAGTCGCACGTGGCATGCTTTTCTATGTTTTTATTGGGCCTGGTACAGGAACAAAGTCCCACAATATTGGGAGAGCGACACTAAAGCAATATTCCAAGTTGTTCATTCTGAAACTTTTCTTATATCACTCCGTAACGGATCTCGTTCATCAACCTCATTGTTCCGATTATTATCTTTATACCGGAAATTTCCTACAAATTACCTCTAAGTACCCTGCAACAACACCTCAAATTCAAACTTTTCGGTAAGAAGAGCGTACTTGTCCAGTGTCCTAGGTCCGCAGCTCCCACTGCCCAAGCCATGATGCTTGTAGTCCAGTCGCAAAACCACTTCTTCCCTCTTCAACTTGTGCAGTTCGTACGGGTGCTTCGCGTCAGATACGTCGCGCATGCGATAGTGCGCTGCTTGCCAGTCGAAGAGATGTATATTTTTGTCCTTGGTCACAAACTGAGCCAACAGTTTGGCCTCTCCATTCTGAAGCTCGAGCCAGCGAGTATCGGTGCGGTTGGAGGACTCTTGCGGGACCTCGTAATCGACCCACAGTTCGTCGATGGAAGATGCGTTGTACAGGCCGATAGGCTGAGAAAGCTTAGAGTCGGAGTAAGATTCACCAGGCCCACGGCCGAACCACTTTGTGCTCTGCCACTCCTTCGGCAGCTCAAACACTAACCCGATCCTCGGTAGCGTACGCGGCAGGTTCTCCCCCTTTGGCGTGCCAACAACCTTGATACCCAACTCACCAGTTGACTTGAAGCTGTAAGTAACTACAGCTTCAATGCTCCAGGACAGCACAGGTGGCGCGATACGTTGCTCAACAACAACTTCTAAATCGTCTGATGAGGACTGATACCAAGAAACCTTTCGTGTAGACGGTTTCGCCAAATGTAGCAGTTTGTCTTTCCAGTCCCATCCGTCTTGCGGGATGTCATTATCTGTTGGCGCGCGGAAGAAGTCGAGCTCTGGCGCTTTCGAGATGAGTTCTATGGAGCCTTGAAGCCAGGATGTAAGAGTGCCGTGGAGGGTGTTGAATGACCATGTTGACTTCTCGCTCTGGATCTTGAGAATGTTGCGAGATGTCGTGATTTCGATGTCTTTTGTACTAGGTGAAGAGGTAGTTTTGAGTGTGGAAGGCGTGATGGGGACTTGTGCAGTGGCGATCTCAAAGCCGACTTCGAGGTGGGGTGTCGCGTCTTTGAGTTGGAAAGAGATGTTCACCAGTGTCTCGTCCTTGGCGTCCGTGACTTCGGGTAGTTCGAGCTCGAAAGTCTGTCCAGGGGCGATTCCAGTGGGAATGGGTATTGAGACTGCCTTGTCGGTCGGAGATAATGCTGAAGAAATTGTGTACTGGCATGTCAGATGATCCAGTGAGATGAAATCGTATCGGTTGATAAACTTGGCCTTCTTCGAATCGGCTTCAAGCAGCTGCACAGGCTCTATGGCCTTCTTGTACTCGATCAAGCCTGCGTTGGGAGTGTGGTCGGAGTTGACAAGGCCATCCATTACGAACGTGGAATCGTGGGGTACTTCGCCGAAATCCCCACCGTAGGCGTAGAATTCGTCGCCGGTTTGCTTGTCTTTGGTTAAGAGACCGTGGTTGGCCCACTCCCATGCGAAGCCACCCTGGAGTGTGGGGTACTTGTAGAAGGCGTCAATGTATTCTTTGATATTTCCTGGGCCATTGCCCATAGCGTGGATCTGTGTTCCGGTTAGCGTTATGTTTATAAAATAATTCTAACTTGAAGTAAACTCACAAACTCGCACAGCACTAGCGGCTTTGTCTTGCTCTTATCCTCGGCAAAACTGATGATCTCATCAACTGGGGGATACATGCGAGAGAACATGTCCATCGTCTCCGCGTGGATGTCAGCCTCATAGTGAATTGGTCTGCTGTCGTCGAACTCCTTAATCCATTGATACATGGCCTTAAAGTTGCGTCCGAAGAAGGCTTCGTTGCCCAAACTCCACACGATGATCGAAGGGTGCAGTTGGTCTCGTTGAACAAGTTGCTGTGCTCGATCCACGTAAGCAGCCGTCCACTCAGGGTTATCTGTGGTCCACTCCGCGGCTTTTTGCCTGGTGAGAAGTTGGCGTTGCCGGAAGGGCATTGTCCGCTCTTCGGTTGTGAGCGCAGCATCTGCAATGCATTCGAAACCATGACACTCTAGATCAGCCTCATCTATGACCCAGAAGCCCATCTCATCCGCGAGATGATACAAGCGAGGATCGTTCAGTTGATGGGATGTACGAATAGCGTTGATGTTGTGGCGCTTCATCGTCAGTAGGTCCTTCTTCATGAAGTCTAGCGGTACTGCACGTCCGAAAGTAGGATGATGCTCATGGCGATTCACTCCGCGGAAGACGATTCGTTTGCCATTGACCTTAATCAGGCCATCCTTCATCTCGACCTGGCGGAATCCAACGCGGTGTGAGATGTACTGCTCTGAGTTGAGGGATATGATCAAATGGTAGAGGTACGGTGACTCTGCGGACCATTTCTTAGGATCGTCGACAGGAATCGAAATCTCGACTGTAGGACCACTGGCTTCCTGCGTGACTGGAGAGCCAACCTTTTGTTTCTGAGCATCCAGAAGCTGCACTTGAAGGTTCCCAGATCCAGCTAGGTTGATCTTGATCTTCAAATCGGCATTGACATATGAGGAGTCCAAGATAGTCTGAATGTGAAGGTCCTCTATGCGAGATTCTGGTTCGAAGCCAACCAGCAACACATCTCGGAAGCTGTCTATATTAACCAACCGTACCATGATCTGACCATGAGCATGCTCACATTCCACTTAACCACCATTGATCTTGGTCTTCGATGTACGTTCCATCACAGAACTGATACACTCTCACTGCCAGAGTGTTCTCCGCTTCTTGGTCTACAAATCCTGTGATGTCGAATTCATCTGGATTTCTGCTCCCCTGTGAGTACCCAACCTCGGTGCCGTTCACCCAGACATGGAAGGAAGAGTCGACGCCCTCGAATCGGAGGCGGATTTGTTTCCCTTTCAAATCCTCTGGAACCTTGAACGTCCTTACATATGAACCAGTCTCATTCTCAGTGAAGGACACATTCGGGGGATCCACTGGAATTGGATACTGGACATTGGTGTAGTGAGGGCCTTTACCAAAGCCCTGCAACTGCCACATTCCAGGCACAGCAATGTCGCTCCATGACGAGGGGTCGAAGGATGGTGCTTCAAAGCCCTCAGGGGCCTCGAAAGGCGAATATGCGTGCTGGAACTTCCAGGTGCCAGACAAGGAGTACGATTTCGACTTGGTCACGTCGTATGTGAGGGCGTCATCCTCCGAGGAGTACACATGGAAGTATGAACGCGGGGGAAGCGTGTTCTTGTGAAGCACGGAGAGGTTGTTCCAGTCTGGAAGTTCAGCCGGGTGCACACCCGAGGTAGAGGCCATGATGCTGATGAGGGAGAATAAGGGTAGATGTCCTGGTGGCGCTGAAGAGCTGCGAGCACACGCAGTTGATCAACTATTTGCCTCGCCACATCAGCACGTGCGACGCATGGCAGGGCTGGATGCGGAAAGCCGTCCGGTCGTGCATCGTGCATCGTGAAGCCAAGGAGCGGTTGGTGACTAGCGTTTCCCGCCCATTTTCCGCCGGGCCTCACGTGCTTGAGACATTCATCAGGTGTGGTGAAGAGCGGCGCAAAAAACGCGGAGTGCAGGTAGGGCGAGCTGGAACTTGCCTCGGGGCATCATTAGTGCGGCGGGGACCCCTGTCTTTGCCCCCGGCGATTCGGCGCAACCAAGCCCCATGCGGTTTAGACACGTCAAGGTTTCTCCAGGTCCCACAGAATCGCTCCCCACGGCCAGATCGCGGCCCTCATCGTCTCATCTCACGACTCAAAGGACCGTTGAGGCCCGTTGCTATCGACTCATGGCTGCCACTTAAGCTTCACGCCCACCACGAGCACCCTGCTCCTTCTCGGAAGCCCAGCCTGCTTCCGCCCCCTTTTGGGAACTGCTTCCGTGATATTTCCTACATTGGTAGCAGAATGGCCGTAGGATGCTTGAAGCCGATGTTGACCTGAAATGCACCTCGCCATAATCACGCACAGCACGAACCCTCGTTACGGTGCCGGCGCCGAGTTCAACAAGCACACTTGGCCAACGGCGCGGCTGCAGCCAATCGAACTGCCCCTGCGAAGCATCATCACTCTGGATATGGCATCGGCCTCGGTTGACTCCAAGCAAACAGGTACAGGCTCTGAAATTGCGGAGAACCTGAACCTGCATGTCGACTCCAGGTATAAATCAACCCGCATCCCGGATTCCAAGTGACGATCCTCACGTCTTCTCCACTTGTCTCCTCCACCCAGTCAACATGGACACCAAAAACGAGTACGGTACCGGTGTTACCCACCAGACCAGCAACCTCGACGATGACCTGCAGAAGCATGGCAATGTCATCGAGACCAACGTCGCATCTGTGGCTCTGGGTAAGTCGCTCTCTCACCATGCCTGCACGAACCCAGCTGACACATCACAGCCGCCGCTCTCGAGGCACAGAAGCCTAAGCTGCTTTCGAAGTCTATGATCCAGCTCTACGGAATCATGGCTATTGGTTATCTTGTATCCACCATGAACGGCTTCGACTCGTCTCTCATGGGATCCATCAACGCCATGAAATCGTACCAGAAGACCTTTGGCCTTACTGGCGAGGGCTCATCCACCGGCATCATCTTCATCATCTACAACCTTGGCCAAATCGCTGCATTCCCCTTCTGTGGTTTCCTCGCTGACGGCTATGGTCGTCGTGTTTGCATATTCGTTGGTTGCGCCCTTGTTCTCGTCGGTACCGCGGTCCAGGCTAGTGCACACGGTATGGGTCAGTTCATCGGAGGTCGTTTCCTGCTCGGTTTTGGTGCTTCAATCGCCTCCGCTGCTGGCCCCGCTTACACTGTCGAACTTGCCCACCCTGCATATCGTGGAACCATGGCAGGCATGTACAACAACTTCTGGTGGGTTGGCAACATCATCGCCAGTTGGACTACCTATGGCACCAACCTTCACATGGAGAACTCATCCTGGGCTTGGCGTCTACCTACCATTGTTCAGTGCGGTATGCCTAGTGTCGTGATGTGTGTCATCATGTTTTTTCCTGAATCACCCCGTTGGCTCATGGCGAAGGACAGACGAGAAGAAGCCATTGCAATTATGGCCAAGTACCATGGAGATGGAGATGTGAACGCGCCCGTCGTACAGCTCCAGATTCACGAAATCACCGAGGACTTTGCTGTTACTCGCAACGACAACCCGTGGTGGGACTTCCGTGAGCTTGGCAACACCAGAGCCGCACGCTACAGAATCGGCCTCGTCATCTGCATGGCCTTCTTCGGACAGTGGAGTGGTAACAACGTCGTTTCGTACTTTATGCCTGCAATGATCAAGAATGCTGGAATTACCGATGTGAAGAAGCAACTTCTGATCAACGCCATCAACCCCATTTTCAGTCTGATCGCTGCTGTCTACGGCGCCACCCTTCTAGACAGGCTCGGCCGACGTAAGATGCTGATGGGCGGTCTCTTTGGTGGTCTTTTCGCTTACGTTCTCCTCACTGCGTTCACCGCGAACGCCCATCCCGGCAATAACCTCGCGTATGGCACCATTGTCGCCATTTATCTGTTTGGAATCTTCTTCGCCTGGGGCTGGACTCCTCTGCAGACCTTGTACTCCGTGGAGGTTCTCGAGAACCGCACGCGTGCCAAGGGTTCTGGACTAAACTTCTTGTTCCTCAACGTCGCTATGGTTGTCAACACATACGGAATCTCTGTCGGTATTGAAAAGATCGGATGGAAGTTGTACTTGGTCTTCATTGCATGGATCTGCGTTGAGATTGTCATCATTTATTTGTAAGTCACCTATTTCAACCTTTATGCTAGATTCGGAGCCGCTTTACTAATGCTGCCACAGCTTCTTCGTCGAGACCGCTGGAAAGACTCTAGAGGAGCTTAAGGAGATCTTCGATGCGCCCAACCCCCGCAGCGCATCTATCAAACGCACCAAGATTGCGGTGGACGAGCGTGGACAGGTGCTCAATGTCGAAGCTTAGCGCTCGATAGAAAATACCTAACATGATTGATGAGTATATATCTCCTGCGACGCTTTTAGGCGAAGACAATAATACCCAATCTTCCAACTTCTATGTGCATCGATGTTCGTCAACAAAAGCAACGTGATTTGAGCCAACATGAACAGAATCCCATAACCACAACTACTCTTAGAAGCGTCGACAGCTTCCCATCTTCATACTATAGCTCATCAACTCGATACAGCAAACGCCAGTGAATATCTTTCATGGTACACCTAACGCAGCCATGCAAGACGCACACGATTCAGCTTTGGCTCGATTCGCAGAGTACTATCGAAATGTTGACCACAAAGAGTGTGTTCCACTGTTCAGCGTCTTCTTTTTATGCGCTGACGTCTTCGCAGGATAACTCAGTTTCCATCTGACGAAGAGCTACTTCGGTTCCAGATCAAGGGTCTGCCTCAATGCATCATCTCCAGCGACCCGCGGCAACGGCCCGATATCAGGACCGCACAGGACTTCTTTGCCAGGATTCTGAAGTACTATGCTCTACGAACGACCCTGCCGTTCCCTAGCACCTCATTAAAACGGCGTCTTGACACCAACTGGATTCTTTACGGCAGGAACGGGACGTTTCGGCAATCTAATGCAAAGTTCTCTCAGGAATCTCTAAGCTAGGCTTTGTTGTATCGGCTCGTGTGTAAAGAAATGAACATATCGCTAGGAGGCAGACTAAGGCATTCCTGGGATTACATTGTTAACAACAGTTTTCAACTATTTCTACAGCTGTCGACCAGTGGGCGGTGTGGTGACGTCGCGCTATCTCAAGCGAGAATTACTTTCTACCTTTACTGCAGGCATGGTTTTCTTTCTAGGATTATCTCGCTCGGCCATCTTTGCCTTACCGCAGCTTCCAAGTGGTGGAGAGGACGGTGTGTCTCGCTCCTTCCCGCGTCCCTTCCGCTTCCAGCTATTAACATACTCACCCTTCCACCTACCTTCTTCTCTTTTCCCACTCCTTTTCCTCTCACGCATCGAACGTTATCTTTATTGTGCGTCTGCGATTCTCTGCAGTTGTATTAGCTGTACGAATGTGGTTGCCGCCATCCCTTCCGACTGTCGCTTCCTCGCTAGGGCCGTCAACATCGGTTCACCCGTCGCTCGTCTTTCTCTTCTCCTCCTCCTGTCACATCCTCTCGTCTTCAGACTCTCGCAATGCCGAACGAGCATTTTGCCGACAGTCGCCCTGCAAAGCGTCGACGACTTCCCGTCTTTACGCCAGAGCTTATCGACTCTATACAGCAGACACCAGCGGATACCTTCCACGGAAAATATGTGGCGCCTAACGCAGTCATGCAAGACGCACACGAGTCAATGTTGGCTCGATTTGCAGAGTACTATCGAAATGTTGACCACAAAGAGTGTGTTCTACTGTTCAACTCTTTTCTTATCATAAGCTGACGTCTGCACAGGATAACTCAGTTCCCATCTGACGAAGAGCTGCTTCGGTTCCAGACCACAGGTCTCGTTCACTGCGTCAAATCCCGCGACCCACAGCAAAAAGCATCTTACATCACCGCAAAGAAGTTCTTTATGAATATTTTAAAGCACTTTCAATTGCAGGCTACAGATGAGTTTCCCGGGACACACCTGCGTCGACACATAGACAACAACTTCCAGAGAATGAGACGAGATGGCGTATTTCAAATTTGCAACTCGAAATTTTCTCGGGACACTTTGAATTCAGCATTGATGTACCGACTTTTGTGCGATGAGATCAACGTAGCGCTGAAAGAAGGACCGAAGTATTCCTGGGATCACATTGTCAACGGCTGTCTCCAGTTAGTTCTGCGAATATCAACTGGCGGGCGGTGCGGTGACGTTGCGCTGTCGGGCACATGGCGTCGTGAGAAGAAAACCAAGAAGGTGTACCTCACCTTTGAGGATGTGGACTTGTATTGGGACACTGCAGATAGTCGGTTTGTTCTTGAGGTGTTCATAGCTACGAGCAAGGGCAAAAAGTACGTATGCTGCTCTCTTCTTTAGCTTAACTAACAAAGGAAATCAAGAGACCTAAATCGGAACAAACAACAACGCAAACTATTCAGTCAAGTTGGCGATCCAAAGTGGGCTCCCTCAGACGTCGTCTCAATCATCATCATCCAATGTCTCCGAACAGGCGTGATTGCTGGGGCAACTACATACGAGGACGTCGTGCGCCTTGCAAAAGCTCATCCCAAGGGCAAGGTCCCGCTCCAACATCGCGATCATCCTCTGGTCTTTGCTGGACGCGCCGAGCAAACAAGTTCAGCACAGCCAAATGTCTCCGAACCGGCTCGTTCTGGTTACGCGAGTGATCTACTGCGGCGACTAGTAGAGCAGTCCGGTCTTCTTAGCACTGCTGTATCTAGCCACTCCCTAAGGTATGGCAAAGCCAGAGACTTAGCCCGTTTTGGCTCCGCAACTCTCCCGGACGCGGAAGCAGCAGCGTACACGATAGAACATGCCCATGCCACGCTTTCCGCCAATGTAACTGCCGCGTATTCTGGCTGGGACACTGCTCCTAAGTCAATACAAACTGTGTTGGAGGGTAGCACTAGTGGTACCTTCTTCGACCCGGTGCTTCCTGTATTTTTGGGTGGCCACGTACTTCAGAGGCGGGCTGAGACTTTGACGACAGCAATAGATGCGTACATGCGAGAAGAAGGACTGGAGCTAGACAACAGCAAGGCAAGAAACCTAGCTGCTATGAAGCTCTGAAAATTGAATAATGAGAGCTTCGTTCGAGGAGCCCTTTGTCCTGAGACATCGACAGTCACTACAGTTATCCCAAACTCGAATATGCTACAAGAAGGCCTATATGCTTAGGCTGAAGATCAGCCAAGTCCTACCCAGACTCTAGGGGACGAAGAAGTAGAGGAAATGTTAGAGGATTTAGGTGTGAGTAGTCTGCTCTCTTCTGAGGAGTCTGATCGTGGAACCAGTCTTCAACTGGCGCATTCCATCGGAGCATTTTTCCAGGATCTTCAGGAGGACAACGGTATAATCACACCGTCCCAGGAATATGATCAATATATCGATACCGTTTTGCTAGAAATAAGCACAACAGACCATGTATACGAGCAAGAGTACCATCTAGGCTCTTCCAATGCTTTCTCGACCCAGTACGAGGCGCTCGATCCTGCTTTGCTAGATATAAGCGCTGCAGGACCCGTATTTGAGCACGAGTCGAAGTCAGCAGAGATTTCCAAAACAGGCGATCCCACCACATCATTGAAAATGCCTCTCGCATTCAAGGCTACTGAGTTTGAATCTGTCGGAGCCTTCGTCAATTTCTTTGCGTCTATTAATACCTACGGTCGGAGCAACAATGGGCCTTAGAGTGGAAACTCTCGCCATCCGCCAGCTCTTCATATTCACTTCTGTCCGAATCACCTACTAGGCTGCGCTTACCGGGGATCTAATCCTCATAGCGTAAAGATACACTTCGCCACCTGCGCAGCGCCGAATCTCTCTGCAAGCGGCCACCTATTCACATGTTGCCACCGTGAATACAATACCATTCTCGACCTCGGGGTACATCGAAGCTCAACTGAATGCAAAAACAAACCAGCGCCGCCCAAAATCGAAAAACCCACGGTCGTCAGAGTTCCATGTCTTCTAGAGCACATCAAACAAGATACACGAGGAAAGCGCATACACGAGTCAAGCTATACCTTTGATTCAATTACAAAAGCTCATCCCAAGGGCAAGGTCCTGCAGCAGCACCGCGACCATCCTCTGGTCCTTGCTATACGCACCGGGCGAACAAGTTTAGCGTAGTCACATGTCTCCGAGCCGGCTCGTTCCGGTCACGCCAGTGTTCTAGTGGGGCGACTACCCTGACGTCCTCACAGGATAACTTAGTTCCTATCTAATGAAGAGCTACTTCGGTTCTAAATCATGGGTCTGTCTCAATGCAAAGTTCTCGTGGGAATTGCTAAGCTAGGCTTTGATCGCGTGCAACAAGATTAACGTATTGCTAGAAAAACAAACTAAGGCATTCCTAGGATTGCATTGATAACAACTGTTTCTGGATTGTCCAGCATGATCTTGCATTATACTTATATCTTCCCATTACCCTGTGTGTCGTCATGAATCTGTTCGACCACAATTTGCGCCCTATATCACTCGCGTCTTGTCGTTCCATAAAACCGTACGACACATGTCCGATCTCGCTCCCCTGTCTCAGCCATGCCCCATGGTCAGACCTTCACGCGATCTCGCGTTACCACGTGGACGCCTCCATTCTACTTTTGGATAGGAACGGTTCGCCACGGTACCGCGCCATAGCCTCGGCTAGACTAAATACACATTGCGGGTCCAAACGTGGATCGACGGTGCGTCTGGGCGGGAAGCCCTGTGCGCTAATTCCGATAGTGGGCGTTGGGTTGGGTTCAACGGTGCTTGTTTAGAGTAAGCATCTTGTGACGATCATGATTACCCGTCTTTGTTAGTTGTTCGGGTTTCTGAGGCCGCTAGGATGTGTTCGTCAAGCCTCCATAGCCTTCCATTCGTTTGCCTTTACAATATTTCCAACCGTTCACTATCTTTCCTTTCACCTTTGAAGCAAGCAGCGAACCACTGGGGCGTATAATAACCGTACTCTGTAATTTAGATACTATTCATTGTGATCTATGCTATTACTATTCATAAAATTCAAAATGATTGTTTGAGCTGTGAATGCCAAATAGCACGCTTGCACGAGGTGCTCCTTTTTTGGTGCCAATTTAAAAGTGTGGCGTTCCTGAAGGTTGAACGTCACTGTGCAATGATCTCCTGCTGTCACTGCGCAGAAACACCAACTATTTCTTAGTGGTCGGTCCATCAACACTGCGCAATGGTGGTTAAATAGCCGATGACGAGCGAGCGAGTTTGTTTGCTGTGATGCTTGGCCTCGTTATGGCTTGGGTGGGAGTATTAATGTCTCTGCCATGAGATGACTGTTACACATGCAAAGGGGAAGAGAAGGGGATATATGAGAGCAGCAGAAAACCCATATGCTCAGCATCGCCATCTGCAGTTTTTGAATACTATCAGTCTATCTCCAATTTGATTTCTTTTCGTCACTCGCTTTAAGCACTTCTGCTCACGCTTACATACTGTTCTTTGTTCAACAACACTATTTAGATCTCTTCTCAACCATGCCACATCCCCGCGCCAACTCTCTCACGATCTACATCTCCGGCGCACACAAATGGCGCGTTCCTCGCCCTCCAACTCCCCGCCGCCAAACGTTCCCCGGAGCTCAGAAGCCGCCCTTTGCAAACAACACCGACATCGACATTCCACCCGTCCCTACACTCTCCTACTTCGAGCGCGATACCCCCGTTGAGAATTTGAGCCCGCCTATACTTCTCTCACCTCGTAATAACCTCTTTCTTGGATTCTCACCAGTCACACCTTGTGATACCCTTTTCCCCGGCTTCACTCCTGCGTCGCCGAGTGTGTACTCACCCGTATCGCCTAACATATTCTTGCATGTGTATCGATACCCCGGCTCGCTTTCTCCTCAGTATCAAACCTCACCATTCTCGCCCGTGCATCTTTTTAGTTGCATCCCCTCCTGCGAGCCCTCGCCCATGTCACCGCGCTTCCTCTTCCCGCGCACACCTCCTCTGCCCCCTCAGCTCTCCCAACCATCTCAAACATCTCAACAGATACCCCGACTACGGTCCCAAACACTTGCCCAAGCCCACGATGAACCTTCACCTACCAGCTATTGTTTCGGTATGGGCATGGGTGGTAGGAGACAATCTACGCCGTATCACGCATCGTCTTTAGCTCTTTGCGGTCACAGTGGCAGGACTCCAAGGACGCCAGAACACGAGATCGTACTGCAGAAAATGGGGCGGTCTAATCCTGAGAGCCCGGTAGGATTGTACTTCAAGAAGATGGGGGCTGATAAGAAAAGAAAGAAAGCTTTTCAGCGGAAGAGGTTTAAGATGATTGAGAGAGAAGAAGGTGCAGGTGTTGGTATTGCGGTCGTATAGTATCTGGGACTACAGACTTATGAATTTGGGCTGGCATTCCACACTAGACTGTTGTAGGCGCGATGGGTTTCCTGAAGGCCTCTGTGGGACGTGTATTATTTTATGAGGGGAAAAAAGCCTAATATAGATGGATGGGAAAATGTTTTGGGAACTGTGTTTGGTATTCTTCTTTCATGGTTTTTGGACGTTGGAATTTTGTGGCATTTTTCACTGCACACTTATCTATTTTGCAAATATATATAGACTGGTAGAATGTACATTTAACAAATGCGAAGACCATTTTATATTTTAAGATTATTACTAGGTAGGATATTTCCCTTTCCAGTTATAATCAATTGTTCTCATCTACCATCTACTGAATACAATTGTGCGAGTACTGCGAGACGGAACCTAAAGAATTTAAGCTTTTACATTCAACTTTTGGGAGACTTACATGTCGCGTGATATGAATATTACTGACAAACTTCAATCTCGCTACAAATTTAGTTCAGACAGACAGGGTCGCTGATTTTTGCCCGTACATCGTGAAAATGCATGGCACAGCGTCTAGAGATATCGCGTTGTGAGATTATAAATGCTTAGATAATTCGATTGGTTTTTCGCCCTTATGCTAAAACTTGACGATCGATCTTCACGTCAGAATCGCTGCGAGCCTCTACTAAAGCATTCTTTGGCTTCACCCTACCCAGTCATAGTTCACCAGCTTTCATGCTATTTTTTCCCTTTTACTTTTCTGGAGAGCCTTGCATAACTTCGCTATAGCGGGAGATGAAAACTATCCTTTATCAACGCTTTAAAGTGTTGCTGTACGTTATTGACAGCCAGCAACACACCGCTAGAACAAGCATTAATTCACGTTGAAATGTGGTAAGTATGTGCGAGTTTAGAAGGGCGCATACAGCCAACACCTAACTAAAGGCTGCAACGAGAAAATTCCACAATCTATGGCTAGTATGCCTTAATAATTGACCAAACGAGAAAAGGCATAATAGAAGCCAGTTCAACCAGACGGAGCAAACCAAGTTTTTTTTCACGTTGTAAAGCTATTGTTGTAATGAAGCCCGGCTGTTAAGTTACTATAGGGGTGAGGGTTTAAATGGAAGGATAATTATATGATACACATAGTATTCCGCGTAACTTTGGATCCCAAACATAATAACGTTTAGTTTGGTTTGGTAAAAAAAAGTATTATAGCTATAGATATTGGAAAATTCTTTTCTAATTGAGCTTATAGCTGTTCAGAGCGGATCGGACTTGCATACATAAGTTTAATTCGAGTTTATTAATGCTAATTGTTTTCTTATAGATATAGAAAATGAGACAGCTCTGCAGTCCTAAAGTGTGCTATATTCTTATTTGATCAAATTGATTTTTAAAACATCATGGATAAGTAGTGTTTGAAAGATGATTCTATAATAAATGTAGTATGTATTCATAGGATGACTTCTCGAAGATGCCGGGCATAATTAAACAATGAATACTACTGTCGAGGGAAGCAATCTTGAGGCGGTTGTATGGGTTGGGGTATCGACTGGCCTTTAATGGAAGTCGTAGGCAACAACGAAAATTGCCGCTCTACAGGTAAAAAATTCAGCAGCAAGTCAGATACAATTATTTGATTTTCCGTTTGTATTTGTTTGGATACCGTGCTGTTCTTAGGCGCGGAAGACAGAGGACGGAGAATCTGGATGCAGATGTATCGTAGTATCAAGCCAAATATAGATCGCAAAGTCAGGGTTCAATGCCCTTCTACAGGCCACTGAACCAAATTTGATCTTTTGGTAGGCGATCTTACCACTAATCCTTATCATAAAGTCTACAACGATCTGACTGGGCAACTGTTTAGATTATCTCATCTGCCCCTATATTTCTTGTCAGAATCACAACGTATTGATTACAGATTCGTTAAATGTCGAACATCGACGTATAAGAGCTTTCATGCATCTGACGCGACAGAGTTCAGGGGAGATAAGGGGTCCCTTCTTGCGTCCTCAGCACATAACAACACGACGAAAAGCTCTGTTTCTTGATCAAATTAGCTTTGTAGAGACGTAAGCTGCGCACGACGCACGCCGTCAAAGCGACAATAGATGCCCCTTTTTATTGGTAACAGGAGACATCGTTGCCGCTCTAGAGCATGCATTCCGAATCCCGAGGTCCTATACCATGGGACAAGCCTTTCACATGTACCTTCCTTATTGGGTAAGAGGTGAAACGCCACCTAGCCCACGAATGCAAGCAGCTGAGCAAGCTAGCTGAAACGAAGTATAGGTTGCGTGTCACATCCTTTTGCATCTCTAGCGTACCTCGAAGTCGGGTAAAGATGCTTGGTGAAAACTGAAGGGTTCGCCTGCATTACATACTGTGGATCTTTGGGAGTTGCTCGATCTGGGGTAGGCAGGCGAGTACGGCGCGCGACAGTAAACCATGTCTAGCCGTATGTACCCTTCATTTTCATCAAGTAATGCATATAGAATAGTCTGGGGGATGTGAAGGAGAATAGGAGGTTGTGGAGTGAGGTGAACCGCGGGGAAGCGATACTGCAGTCGAGATCCACAACTCGGCTGACTCCTACCGTTACATCCCGTATTGTAGATGCAAAGACGCTGGTGTGTCGATCTGCGGATAGGGAGTTGCTCGCCACAGAAGGGTTACAAACCTAGGAGTGTCGCGTCAAGTAGCGTCTAGTAAGCCGCATACTTCTCTAATGTTTGAAGTGTCCTCAGGAAGAAGATAGCATAAACTTCGGTTGAGGAAGTGAGCAGTGATCTGTAGTGGCAAAGTCCATGTCAAAACCTGACACACAAACGTATTCGAGATTCCTTTCTTGGACTAGACAAATTACGTACTTGGTATAGAACATGCGCTGTTAGTCTCCGATCTACGCGCCTACCTAGCATCGTCGCTACACTACCGACGCACGTGAGATAGCTTGGCGGGCTAAGTCAGTTTCGGTCTCCAATCTCAACCAATCAGATATTTCGAGTTTTGCAGGAAGATATGCTCGCGGCAATCGTCCTTGGAGGCAGGCATCGAGCAGCGGTAGATAGGATTTAAGTGAAATCTGCTTGGTTAAAGTTGTGCGTAAATTGGCTAAGCACTGATAAATGAACATGCAGACGAGAGAAGCAGGTAGGTAGGAAGGATTCGTCAAGACCGAGTGGTGCCGCAATCAAGGAGCGCAAGCATATCGCCCACACGGTAATTGGTACCGCCGAGCATGGAGGGTCCGATCCAAACGCGCCAAAGCGACTAGTTTGCGAAAACTCTGCGACAAGAGATAGACAAGACGAGGCGCAGCGGGGCAACTATGAGATAGGAATGCTCAGCGTCGACGAAGAGGGCAATAATGAAGACGAGGCGGAAGCGGAAGCGGCAACAGACGTTCGTCCAGGCCACTGCACGTGACGCATAGCGGCTTACCAGGCAGATTAGCCGCTTGGCATCTCGTGCTCGACGCATTAGCAGCGTGGGAGCACGAAACCTACAGATAAGATGGTCCCAATTATATCAGCCCCATCGCACCTACCAACCGCTCGAATAGGCAGCTCGCAAGAGCTGTTCCTCCATCCAGCATGCTCCCACTGACACGACCTCGGCCAAGGCGTGCCGCCCAGAGCTTATACGGATTCTAGAAAGAGGCGGAGATTCCATCGTAGCCGCTGAACAGAAGGGTGCTGCTCTCACGACTGCTATCTG
>BLYF01000053.1:255794-269607 GCA_014905255.1 Herpotrichia juniperi | reverse complement strand
CACCAGGCTTCTTTCGTCCCGTATCTCCGCTCCAACCACCAGGTCTGGCCACTCGTGCGCAATCACTCCACTCCGCCGGCATTGCGTCGCTAGCCAAGTGTCCCGCCACGATGTGCCAACACCCTGACGACCCCGCTTCAGGGAGGTCGAAGCAAGGCCCAAGGGCTGCCATGGCGCTAGCTTGCGCTAGCTCGGCGTCCAAGCACTGGGCCGCCGTTGTGATGACAGGATTCGCCGTGAGACGCCTCCCACGGCCAACCAGTGCGATGCCCACAATCTGTCGGGGGGGTTACCGAATGAACGCCAAGGGCGTTGCTCATGTGCTTCTCCCATCAGGATCGTCCGAACAGGGTGGCCCGGGTGGTGCCCTGTCGGGCGCGCCGTGCTCCTGGATGGGGATGGGGATAAATTGAGCCCCTCCGCTGATCTCTGGATTGCATTAAAGGCTGTCGTTCTCCCAGGGATCCGGTCTCAGTGTCTTCTGCTCTCCGTCTCGTAGAGCTACTTTCCTTCACCATGGATGTCCACGACGAGAAACACGTCCTCCCGGCCGAGAAGGTCCTCGGGCAGGACCATGCTTCCCCAACCCATCAAGAGGATGGTGACTGGCGCGAGCAAGAGAGCTTCATGACCCGCAATGGTCTCAACCTTCGATCTTTCGGCCGTCGCCCGGTCGGCGACAAGCACGTCCCGCTCGACAAGTCGATGAAAACGCGCCATCTGCACATGATTGCCATCGGCGGTTCCATCGGTGCTGGTTTCTTCGTCGGATCGGGAGGAGCTCTTAACAAGGGTGTAAGTCTACACCACATCCATTGCTCCTGTCACTCGCTCACACCATGCAGGGCCCCGGCTGGCTTCTCATCGATTTCCTTATCATGGGAGTCATGATCTTCAACGTCGGTAAGTTCAAGTGTGGCACTCTTGGCCTGCGTGCGTGGCGCTTACAAGCTTTGTAGTCTATGCTCTTGGTGAACTCGCCGTCATGTACCCGGTCTCGGGTGGCTTTTACACATACTCTACCCGCTTTATCGATCCATCATGGGGTTTTGCCATGGGCTGGAACTACGTCTTCCAATGGGCTATCGTCTTACCTCTGGAACTTACCGTCGCTGGTTTCACGATTGACTACTGGAAGCCTGGAGTCAGCGTCGCAGTCTGGATCACTCTGCTTTGGCTGTTTATCATCTTCATCAACGTATTCGGAACCCTTGGATACGCCGAAGAGGAATTCTGGTCTTCATGCCTCAAGCTTGCCGCAACCGTCATCTTCATGATCATTGCCTTCGTTTGTGTTCTTGGAGGTGGACCTGAAAAGGGATTGTTCAGCGAATACTGGGGTGCTCGGCTCTGGCACGTCGACGGCTTACCTGCGTTCAAGAATGGATTCAAGGGTTTCTGCACCATATTCGTCACGGCCGCCTTTTCCTTCTCGGGCACTGAGCTAGTCGGACTGGCTGCCGCCGAGACAAAGAATCCTCTCAGATCCCTCCCTGGTGCCATCAAACAGGTGTTTTGGCGAATTACATTGTGAGCGCCAACCCCTTTGTTCACTCGCCACAGTGTTTTTTACTCTAATTGGACGCCACTGACGTGTATGAATAGGTTCTATGTTCTCGGTCTGTTCTTTGTTGGTCTCCTCGTGCGATCTGACGACGAGAGACTACTTGGCTCTGGTTACGGTAACACCACAGCCTCGCCATTCGTCATTGTCGGCAAGAATGCTGGACTTGTCGGATTCGACCACTTCATGAACGTTATCATCATTGTCTCTGTCATTTCAATTGGTGTCTCCGGTGTTTACGGAGGATCGCGTACACTTGTCGCCCTTGGAGAGCAGGGTTACGCCCCCAAGTTCTTCACCTACATTGATCGCTCTGGCCGCCCACTCTTCGCTGTCGGTGCCATCCTCATATTTGGACCCATTGCATACGTCGGTCTTGCTTCCAATGGTTCAACAGTCTTTGATTGGCTCCTTTCCCTGTCTGGACTAGCTGCGCTCTTTACTTGGGGGTCTATCTGCCTTGCCCACATTCGATTCAGGAAGGCTTGGGCTTTCCACGGCCACACTGTTGAGGAGATCCCCTTCAAGGCCATTGGCGGTGTCTACGGCTCTTGGGTCGGACTTTTCATCATCTTCTGTGTTCTCCTAGCTCAGGTATGTTTCCTTACATCTTTGAAACTCATCGCCCATATACTAACTTTATATAGTTCTACACTGCCGTTTCTCCCATCGGCGCTGACGTTGGTACTGCGGAAAGCTTCTTCATTTCGTATCTTGCCCTGCCTGTTGTACTGTTCTTCTGGGTGTGTGGATACTTCTGGAAAGGAAAGGGATGGTTGAGGACTCCTCAGATGGATGTCGACACCGGCAGACGTGAGCTTGACTGGGACCTGATCAACGCCGAGAGGGCTGAGATGGCCGCCTGGCCAACCTGGAAGCGCTTTTACCACAAGGCCTTTTAGATCTTGCCTTGGTGTATGCATTCGCTTTGAAACCAACGGGGGTGGGCAGTTAGTTGGAGAATGTTCCCGCAGTACTATTTGTAGATGTCTATTCGCTATGTAATTAATCGCTCGTTCGATACCTAATTTTTCGTTCTGCAACTGCTTCCCATGTGCTTGAAGGTGTAGCATATGCTGAGAAGTGTGATATAACCAGTGGTACCGTACTTTTATTTTTCAGAATTGTGTGATGCCACTAACACTTAATAGATATGATCATAGAGTACCAAGACAAACATGTCAAGCACCGCTTTGTCTACCTAGAGTAACTTTGTTCTCTTCGTAGAGGTTGCTGAAACATGTGTATCTTCCTTAAGCATACACGTGTCTGCGTTAGGTATATCTCGATCAAGACGACATTCCGCCGCTATGTCCACGATCTAGTCTCGCTTAAATGTGACATATACTTGACTTTTGAACAAGCTTTCTTGGTGTAGCCCTGCCCCACGCGTTCCAGCCGTCCGAAAAAGAGATCTTGTGCCACCACCGCCGCTTTTGGAAACCTTACAACTTGAAATTTATGAAGAATTTCTTGAGGGAGAAAAAGGTGATACATCTGTCGAAAGTTTTAGCAACCTGGCACTCTTGTTGAAACAAGTAGCCAGAAGCTCAACTGAAGTGTTTTAGTAATAATTCTCCGCTACTAGGTCGCGCTCGCGCTCCCATACGTCATTGACTCAGGCCCTTAAGAGAAGTTATCTCTCAAAGCAGAAAAAACACCTTTACACTGTATTCCACTCGTACAACGTTGTATACCTTGGCGTCACATTCGGGGCTGAGTTTTCTATCTAAAGTTCCGAACACTGTCCCGTCCATATCCTTACAAATAACGTAAGAGTTTGAACCACTCACACAACAGACTACCTATGCCTCCTGTTTTCGACAGCGGCGTGGTTGTGAATAGCGGAATAGTAAGACCTAATGCTTGTCTGGTTTACTATAACCTCGATCCACCATTCGATAACTTCTCTTAGTGTAATTTGGTTGAATCCCCCGAGACCTCCTTAGAAAGCATTGGACGAAGTATTGGACGACAGGGCCAGGGAAATTTTGTGATTATGATATTAAATATGCTAAAGATGTGTGAGGCTACATATATGATGTTTGAATTGGCAGAGCAGTTTCTTTTGGATGAGAAATTTGGGCGGGTAGCGATTTCTTCCGGCATGAGTATGGGTCCAAGAACAGGAATGAGGGCGACAAGTTGCGTGCTAGAGGTTTAAAGACCCTTCCACGGTGTTGGAATATTCGAAGTATTAGTGCCAATGTACCGAGGTATTAGAGAACAGTGGCAAAGGAAAATCCATTGCATTATTTGCTTGTGTCTAGTGAGAGACTAGGGATGCTATTTGCTTGTGTCGAGGTCCTTAGATCCTACAGTAAGCGTTGGAAAGCGTTATTTGTACAACAAGGGAAACTTAATGTTTTTATATGTCTGGCTCCATTTAGGGCAGAACTACTAAAGCTCTTTCGATTTTTCAATATGAGCACCTTCCCCATTGACTTTAAAGTACCATTCCACTGCCTTTTTCACACCCTCCTCAGTAGTAAACTGTGGCTCATATCCCAATCTTTCCTTGATCTTATCAATACAGACCGTCCTCTCCATTGTCGTGATTCTAACTGCATGCATCCTCAATATCGGCGCTTTCGTCCCTGCGGTAAAGATCCAATACACCCACTCGAGCAGAAACGCCACGACCATAATGAACCACCTTGGAATCGATCGAATTTCTTCATCTTTCACTGGCACCCCCGCTGTCCTTGCTGCCAGCCGCGAGAACTCCCAGAATAGGATTGGCTTGTCGTCTGTAACGAAGAATGCTTCGCCCTCTACCTTCTTAGTCGCTGGAAGTGGAGGATGGCCCGAAGCCTTTACTAGAGCCTTGGCTGCTAGGATGTGTGCATGCGCGCAATTCTCTACGTAGCACATGTCGACAATGTTCTTGCCGTCTCCGAACTGGTTTCTCGCGCCACCGCTGAGAGCCCTCTGAATTAGTTTCGTCGTGATCTCGAAACACCCTGGGAGACTGTTAGTATTCTACTGATTGACAAGTTTTGTAGTCACTTACCTGGACCAGACATCATAACAGGTCTGATTGACGCAGTTAAAATCTCACTCCCCTGGGCCCTGTTCGCAGCAATCACCATATTCTCCGCGATAGCTTTTGTCTGCGAATAGTACTCAGGCTGCTGATCCGGAGTCGTGAGCACGGGCTGGTTTTCCGTAGCACGGATGAGAGGGTCACGTTGATTGTGAATAACAGAGGAACTTGAAGTGTAGATGAAAGCCTTCACAGTTCCAAGTGCTTGTGCGCAATCAAGCAAATTTCGAGTCCCATCTACATTAACCTTGTGGAAGATGATGCGGGCGGACGGCTTCGTCGGCATTGCGGTTGGGGACGCGGTGTGGATGATGACAGTTGGTTTGACGATAGAGAGGACGCGCTGGACTTGCGAAAGAGCTGTTAGGTCTCCAGTGTAGTATATAGCGTCCGGGTGCCGGTTTTCAGTAGTGTTAAGATCCAAGACGGATACCTCGAGTCCTTTTTCGCGGGTGTTGAACAGAGCGTTGACGATGTGATGACCTAGGAATCCACAGCCGCCCACGACGAGGACCGAGTTTAGAAGTGCTGGTTCATTCATGTTGGTTCGAGACGATGAAATTTGGTGGCAATGTGATTTCAAGAAAGGTGGAATGTCGTGAGCAACGAATTCTGACTATGAATTTTTTGTATGGGAGATAATTAACAGGACACCTAAAGGCAGGATAAGGCTGGGGTCCAAGCGATATTATCCACTAGCGGCCACAGCGTCAATGGGAGGCCTTAAGTGGCCCGAGCCCAAGTTTCGATTACCACATTGTGGCTCATAGTAATAGTTATACCGAGTGCCCTTCCTCGTCGTTCTCGTGACCTGAAGTTAGAAACGGCGGCTCAGTTTCCAATTTTTAAATAACTTAGCAAGTATCCTTTTGTCAATCCTCTACCTTGAAAAGTTGCTAAGACATTGACGAGGACTCTATCACGCCAAGGAAAGCTGAGCATAAGCCCGAAATGCCGCGACCACTAGAAATGCAGCCAACGTACAATATCTCACCCAAATTACGCTCTTGAGGTGTTTGATATTATAAACTCAGCGAATTGAGTTGTATACTTCATATTTTGCCCTTCTGTGTTCTTGTTGTGGATGAGTTTATGGTGATGATGCGGGAACAACATTCGCTTCTGTCCAGCTTTCCTTGGCGTAGGAGAGGCAGATAAAGGCGGGTAGTAAGGAAAACATAAATTTGCATATTTTTACCACAGAATATTTATGTTTGCAGTTCTCTTTACACTATCCTACTCTGCGTGCTTTTTAATACATACAGCTGTAATTGTGGCAGCGCAGAGGTCTTTATTAGTGTTGTAGCACGAAAAGTGTTTAAAAAGATGTTCCTTTATCTGCATCCGAGAGGCAGAGTCGTACAGCCAAAAGCAAATACGGGTCTATGATGTTAGCGCGGGGTCGAGAGCTAAGTCCCAAGTTCAGCTGAGACCTTTCACACTATTGCAGTCACCTTTGAATTCGACAAGAAATCCTACTCTACCCGCTAGGGCCAATTCTTCTAGCAAGTAAATCCTTGATTTTTGTTCACTGGGTCGACATGGCATCGTACGACTTATCAGCTCTCCTAAATGCACTTCAAGGGTATCAACCGCGCGAAACCAGAAAACCGAATAACCGCGCCATAAAGCAATACCTTCTCAACAAGGGCGTTCCCGAGAAGATTGCATGGGTTACATCCATGAATGAGTTATGCTACTGGACAGAGAAAGAACTTGATGATGTCTTCAATGATTTGGACCTTCCTTCCGACACCGCACTCAACAGCCTCATTTCATTCAAGGTACAAAGCAGTCATACTTGGGAGACAGACGCTGCAAATTTCGTGAAACCTACCTTAGAAGACATTCAAAAGGCAGCAGGAAACCTAGGCGCCCTTTGTGTCAACAGGGATGGGAAATTCTGCGTCAATCCACCAGAAGGCTTCGCCGCACTATCCCATGTCTGGTCGCAAGGACTCGGAGCTGACAACGATAATCGAGGTTTACACAAGAGCTTGCTGCATCAGGTTTTTGATACGGTTGAGCCTCTAGGAGTTCACTGGATTTGGACTGACAGCCTCGCCATACCTGGGGGCAAGAGAGCTCTCAACTTCATCGAAGAAGAGCTGAAAGGCGCACTCATCAATGCCATGGCGAATATTTATCGCCAGGCGAAAACTGTTGTCATATTTGATGCCCTTTGTCTGAGATTGAACTCGGTCGACCCAGTGAAGGTGGCCGTAGTGACTTGCCTTGGCAGTAAGTGAAGTGTGACTCTGAAAACCCATTGTACTAACAACTCCTAGCATGGATGACAAGGATGTGGACGTACCAAGAGATTAAGCTGGCTACCAATGCCATCATCGCTACAAGAAGTGGATTTGTTGGCTTTGACACAATCATCCAAAGTCTGAAGAGTTTTGCTCTCAACGAAGTCGGCGAGAAGTACATACAGAGCCCTCCCGGTAGATATCCAAGTCTTTGCAACACTCTCAGAAGACTCCAAAGAAACGACGAGATAGTAATATCTCTGGCTGATATCGCCATTGGATGCGGGTATCGTGAAGCTTGGGATCCACTAGATTACGCTCGAGCCCTGTTTCCAACTCTTGGCGTCGAATGGAAGGCGAAGTATGACATACACCAAGCAATGCAGAAGATTTATTTGAGCCAGAAGCACAATGCAACATGCCTGGCTCTATTCCACGGTCCGCCAAGAGCCTCATATCCCGGATGGGCGCCTGCAGTCTTCAACGGCCTGATCGAAACCAAAATCATTGAAGCTGGCATATGGAAGAAACGCGGTATGCAGCGATCTTGGCTAACTACCAAAGTCAAATCGATCGTTCCCAACACAAAACCTGGGCGTCTCGCTCTGTCTTTGGAGAGTGACTTCGCTGATGGAGCATTGACTGTTGGTTTCTTGGGTGAGAACGAAAATCCGGACAGTGTAGAGTTTTTCAGAAACGCAGTTAAAGAAGGAACTGCTTACCTGCTCGCCGACGAACCGCTTGTACCTATACGCCACTTTTCTCGTGAGGTTCTTCTTGTTGCACGATTTACTGAGGCTGAAGATCGCGAAGCGTGGGTTTGTATCACACTCGCAGCTGGAGAGACTCAAGAAACGTACAAATTTGAGAAGCTGGACTGGCTTTTGTTGCACGAGAACCCAGTATCGGATGAATTTATGAGTGGGAAGAGTGGAACCGAGCTGGTCAATATGTTTGTCAAGTCCATTTTACCCGGAGCAGCAGAAGATTATGCGCGGTTCCCATTACACCAAGCAGCCAGAGATGGAGACGTCGAAGAGTGTAGAAGGCTTTTGGCTACTGTCGATGTCAACACACCCGATTCGAGAGGTTGGACAGCATTACATGTGGCAGCCGCGGTCGACCAGAGGAACATTTTACCGCTGCTCATTGACGCTGGAGCAGATGTAAATGCCTTCGATTTTAACGGTCAAAGCCCCTTGTGCCTCGCGATAGACAACTTCCACAAAGATGCGGTAGTGGAGCTTTGGGAAGCTGGTGCGGATGTAAATGCGTCGCACAAGGCAGGCGTTTCTCCCTTATGCACGGCTGCAAGAAAAGGAATCCAGCTGACGACTCTTCTGCTTGCTCTCGGAGCCAATCCGTCTCTTGTGGATGCTAGTGGAATGACACCTTTGAATTGTGCTATCGGTGATGAAGATCAAGAGAATGAGACACTAGAAGCTTTGCTAGAAGCGGGAGGCGACCCCAACGATCGTGGTAACAAGCCGCTCTTCCCGCTTCAGATTGCAGTGTACAACGCGAACGCTTCAGCTGCTCGGAAGCTGTTGGCATATGGTGCGAATCCAAACATATCCAAGATTGGCGTGGACCCGCCGCTGTATGACGCCATCATATCAGGCAGCCTAGAGAAGGTAAGAGCTCTTACCAATAACGGTGCCGACTGTAAATCCAGGTTCAGGAACGGACGGACTCCTATGATGCTTGCGGCAGAGGGTGGTGATCACGAAATGGGAAGAATACTTCAATCGAAAGGGGTCAGCCTGGATGAAACGACATCCGAAGGACTGACTGCACTTCACATTGCTGCCATGAGCGGCAGCCGCATATTCTACAAGTGGCTGTTGGAAGAAGGCGCCGACAGGAATGTAAAAGACGCAAGGGGAAAGAAAGCGTCCGACTTGAAAGCTGGATTCGAGTACATAGAATGAAGCATAAGTAGGGAACCCAGAAGCAACGTATCTTGCTCGTATCCTATTTATAGTGTCTGTCTATATGTACAAACACATGTTCTCTATACCCAAGAAACACTTCGATGTCTTTACGCATGGCACACAATCCAAAATATAGAAATAGCGAAATGTCATCCTAGCTGCTGCACAATCAGATGATCTTGAAAGTTTGCAGTTCGCATTCAGGATGTATAGCAATCCTCCCGGGCTCGTCTCTGCACAATCCAAAGGTTTTCAATAAATGCTGGACGCACAGCCCTGATCTGAAATATCCAATAAGAATGTATTCACCATCCGGATGGGACGTATCTTGGATATGATCCCATGTTCAGCGTTCTTGTTGGGCCGCTCTGGCTGTTCCAGATAGAAGTTGAAGCATAGGAGGAGAAATATTGACCTTTTTTCAACTCTCTCCATAGGATAATCCAAATATACTTGGATGCAAAAAGAGACTCGAAGGCAATTGAAGGAATTGGTGATACTGTGGGGCATACTGAACGAAGGGGCATGGCCGCGAAGAACGATGTACGCGCTTGTGATTTGTCCCCGCGGTGACCCGTTGACAGAATCTAGGATGACTTGTACGTTCTGGAGCTGGAAAGGATATATGATCGGTTCGCCTGTACAGCGTATCATAAAAATGCTAGACTCGACCGATGCCCAAGACCAAGATGGTGCCCCGATATTCCAACAATTTTGACTTGCTGTCAAGGCGTTACGCAGTTCGCTATGACAAACCTTGAAACATTCGAGAATGCCAGATCCCAGCTATGAAGTCGTCGCCAGTAAGTTCTTGAATGAGCCAGCTAGGCCTCCGATAGCTACTAACTTGTCTTTCGCCAGAGTGGGTTGGCAGCTAGTGTGCGCGGATACAATCGATACCCAAGCATTATGAAACTTAGCAGGCCTTTCAATGCAGCCATACATAATGGGCCGTCGATGGAAAACCCATGAAAACAGACGCTCGGGTCTCATATTCGGTCTGCATATTCCCAAGAGGCTTGTTCGGGGAAGACTTTGCACTTGCGATGAGTATCGCATTCCCATAGAACTTGATTCTCTGTGAAGTATAATGCTCTAGGGGAAAGAAGTCTCTCCTGAAAAGCCCATCTGCGTTTATGTAGAGGCGATCCGGTTATCTGCCGATTCCTGGCATCCGCCTCAAGAATTTTTAGTTCACCAAGGTTAGGATATATATGACTAGTCCATGTTGTTTTTGCCACAGCAGATCGGATTTTTCGAACGTTACGCTTGTAGAAAAGCCCGCCGGTAAGGTCTGGAGCCCAAGAGGCGGCAACAGTGCAATACGCGTTTGCGTAAACATTTCGCATGCGAGCGCTCTCACATCTCCAGTCTTCGACCGAATCTTGGACAATGCACAATGCATCTATCTAGATGTGCTGGACGGACAGCACACGTGAAATTTTCGGAAGTTCGGAAATTGGCAAGCCTGCTCGAAGTCGGTCAATGTTCGAGGTTTTTGGCAAAAACTACTGGTAGTTTCCCCATTGATAGCTGAGACAGATATATCGCTTCTCCGGTGAAGTTAATTCTTCAGCCAGCTGCAGCTGCCAGATAGTGCGTGAACAATACTACAAATATAGCTATCCATCTACCTCTACGCCTAAAG
Source organism: Herpotrichia juniperi (assembly GCA_014905255.1). NCBI lineage: Eukaryota > Fungi > Ascomycota > Dothideomycetes > Pleosporales > Melanommataceae > Herpotrichia > Herpotrichia juniperi. The sequence goes on along the minus strand of BLYF01000053.1, from coordinate 259,163 downwards.
TGCCTGCCCCCTCATTCTTCTTTCTCTTCTCACCTCCTATCCACCCCAACATCTCCCTATAGCTTCAACCGCAAAACCCTCAGTGCATTCCCCCCCATAACATCCTTATAATCCCCACCATCCCTCCCAAAACACTTCTCCGTCGCATCCCGATTATCAACCATAGCAGCATACATTCCATCCTTCCGCGAACTAGGAAACAGCGGATGATCCGTGCCGAACATGATGCGATCTGCGCCCACAACCTCAGCTGCCGCCCGCAAGGGAGGCGCAGAGAACGTGATGCCATCGAGGTAGATATTCGTTTTCAGCACCTCGTCCAGCGATTTCGTTGGAGCCGAGGAGCCGGTGGGAAAGTTGGCGATGCAGCCTTCGATACGTCCGGCGAGAAAGGGCAGTGTACCGCCAGCGTGACTCAGGAGCAGCCTCAAGCCAGGGATCGCGTCGAAGGTCCCACTGAGATAAAGTCGCGTGACCGCAATGGTAGTCTCGGTCGTAAATCCTAAGCTCACAGGCAAGACTTGCCCACAGCACTCGTCGCCGAGGACAGAGGTGGGCAGGCCGTAGTTCGGATGCAGGAAGATTGGCAGCTTTGCATCTGAGAGGGCCTGCAGCAGCGGTCGCGCTTCTGCAGAATCGAGCGTTGTGCCTGGAGTGACGCCAGCGGTCCCGACGACAACGCCTCGACAGTGCGGATACGCACCTAGCCTGCTGACAAGCTGCACAAGAGAAGGGAGATGTGACCGTATAGGCAGGGTAGCGAAGAAGAAGAGGCGGCCATTGTTCTCTGTGCACATTGACTCTAGCTCCGAGTTGATACTGGCCGCGATTTCGATGGCGTTCGCATCGTCTGCTTCCAGGAAGTCGAGCCAAGGATTTCCGAGCGAGAGGACGGAGATGTCGATCGAGTGTTTGTCCATGAAAGCGATTTTGGTGCTGATTTCTGATAGGGTGGGGAGGAGGGGCTTCCCCTTTACTCCAGGCCTGTTGACGAGCGTGTTGGCTTCGTTGTCTATGTAGGGAGGTGTTGTGCGTGTCTTTAGAAGGGAGATCCAGGAGGCTGGATAGATGTGCGAATGGACATCTACCACCAGAGTTTTAGACGCCATGCTGGTCCTTCTGATCCTTTTGGCGGAGTGGATGGTGTTATGTGGTTGTTTGATGAAGGGTTCAATTTCGAACCTTGACTTCAGCAGGTTGCGATTCGAAACAGATTGGTCCAACCAAACGATGCAGGACCTAAGCTATGCCTGTCTGCTTGTTTCCTTCTTTTCCACTAACGCTCAAAAGCATTGAGTTCGATCGTCTCTTATAGTGTAAACTTTGCAAGTATTGATGGGACTTGATGACGAATCACTGTAACAGCGTGGACTAGAGTTTCGTGTATTATCCCTTGTACTCTCAACATATCCCCCCCAGCTCTGAGATCTCGATACTGCCAGATACTCCAATGGTGGTTTCGGCGGACCTTTACTCGGCTCTCTTCTGATTGGCTCTTTTCCCTTCACGATAGTTAGCGTTAACCATTAGATCGACTTTAACTCAACACGTCTAAACAAAGCTCCCTTCGCAAACCGACATCCACACCCAATCGCTATCAATAGTCTCGCAATTGCATCATCCGCCCTCGCTTACACCACCATGCGATTCCCCCACCAACAATAGCCAATACAGCCAACCCTCACGCATCGCCGAGTCCGCAAATGACCCCTCGGGTGCAAGCTTCCGATGCCAGTCCCCTCACCCGATAGGATCTTTACAACCGCTCGAAATGCACGTTTTTCCATAACCAGCAATCCGTGACTATTTCCAATCTATGGCGCGGCCTTAGGTCCACAACGTGCGAGCAGGCAGCCGAACGATTACTTTCCACGTGCAGATCATGGAGTCTTGGATATGGCGCGGCGCTCGATGTCATCACCAAGTACATTTACCCATCGTGCACCACCTCAAGACGTGATGGGATCAGTTTTGTCGTCGTCCAAGAGCGTCACCCAATCTCCACACCTTTCTAACCTCGATATGCCGACTCACGACTTCAACATCGCCATTGTGGGCGCGGGCATCGGGGGCCTGGGTTTCGCTATCGGCCTCTCACATCTCGGGGTCCCCTTCACCATCTATGAATCCGCAGCCGCCTTCTCGGCGGTCGGTGCGGGCGTGGGCCTTGGACCCAATGCTCTACGCGCCATGGATCTCATCGACAAGCGGTTCCGCGACCTCTATATGGATATTGCGACTGGGAACCTCAAGCCCGAGAAAAAGCACGTGATGATGGAAGCGATGTTGATGCAAGAAGGGCTAGGCGAGGGAGAACGTTGGTTCGGGCACGGCGAATGGGGATCCAAGAACTTCACGAGAACTGGGGCGCACAGGAAGGATTTGCTGGATATTATGACGAGTTTCATTCCCCAGGATGCGGTGCGGTTCAACAAAAGAGTTGCGAGCATGACGCAGGGAGAGGGCGTTGTGACGCTGAAGTTTGAGGACGGGGAGGTTGTGCGGCACGCGGCTGTTGTGGCTTCGGACGGCGTGAAGGGGTTTTCAAGACGGATCGTGCTGCAAGACAAATACCCCGACAACATCGAGCCCGTGTATACGGGAAAGTACGTATATCGATCGATTGTGCCGATGGACGACGCGAAAGAGATTCTAGGGGACCATGCAACGGATGCGAAGATGTTCATGAGCAAGGGCGCAAATCTATCCACATATCCCATCTCAGAAGGCAAGCTCCTCAACGTGGTTGCATTCAAAAGAGATCCGGAACCATGGGCACACCCAGATTTCGCATACGAGGTTTCGCGGGAGGACATGTACTCAGACTTTGTGCAGCATCACCCAGATGCACGGTTGGTGAGGCTGCTCGATGTAAGTCAGCACTTGCTTTTCCTCTCCTGCATCTCCATTGCTTTTTCTTCTCCAGTCTCTCAGTCCTCACTTTCCTTCCCATCTCTCCCAACTCCCAAACACACACCCTAACCCAAGAGCAGTGGGCCAAACCCACCCGGTGGGGCATCTTCCACCACCCCACCACGCCCGTGTACTACAACTCTCTAATCTGCCTCCTCGGCGACGTCGCGCACGCCGGGGGGCCCCACCAAGGCGCAGGCGCGGGCCAATGCCTCGAAGACTCCCTGATCCTCTCGCGCGTGCTAGGCAAACTCTACCAACTGCACCAAAAGTCGCCCTCCAACTCCCCGCTGTCCACTCCGTCCCCTCTGCGGACGAGACTCGTAGAGGCAGCGTTCGCCGCGTACGACGAAGTGAGGAGGCCGCGAGCGCAAGAGCAGGTCAGGACCACGAAGGAGACGGGCGAGATATATAATCTGATGGATCCGGAGACGGGCGAGGATATAGAGCGTGTGG
>BLYF01000053.1:209236-255698 GCA_014905255.1 Herpotrichia juniperi | reverse complement strand
GGGGGGGGGGGGGGGGGGGGTGCAGGAGAGCGCGCGGTTGTAGGGAAGGAGGGAGGGAGAGGCGGGTGTTGGAGTTGCGGGTTGAGCACAGAGCATTCGAAATTGAGTTTGTACATACATTTCTATATTACCAGACCACTTAGACTGTTTCCCCATAATGTGCTCTTGCATTCCGCCAGCTATAGTCTGTCCGAGACCTGAGATCGTGGTCGTGGTTACGAAAGCGGAAAGCCCATTACTAAGCGCAATTTACCCATTATTGAGCAAGAGCAGAGAACGCTAGCGTAAGATACTAAACCATGATTCTGCACAACTCCGACGGCTTGAATAGTGACATGTGTTTCTCTAGATTGAGGCGTCATCGCTTGATGTAATATGCAACCTCGATATACAAGCATCTCCACCCCACAACCGCACCAAGCATCTCCAGGCTCCCTGAATGCTTCATCCCAAACCAGACAATCTCCATAGTTATCGTCCATCCAACCCTTCTTCCCAGCTTATCCCGTATTATCACTCTCCAAAAATCCATCCCCAATCCATCTCCCCTTCTCCTCGAGTTCCGCCACACCCACAGCCGCTGTTCGAACCGCCCACCAAATCCTACATCGCCCGCAGCGTCGTCATCATCATCCTCTTCAAGATCCTAACATTTTCTATACGACGAGAATAAGCACGACAGACCGAATATCGGCGCTAAAGGGACGAGGGAAAGAGTGTGCAAGCAAGGTTCCAATTGGGAAAGGAGGATGAAGAAAGACCAGAAGCTGTGATGCAATGTGAGAGAACGGGCCCCGAGAATCTCCATTAGTTAGCAAACAGGTAAATTTAAACCAACACAAACAGGGCATTACTACAAACAAGCGAACCAAGATTTGATATCCGCTGCCAGCGCCACACACCAGACTCCAAACTCCTAGACCTCATTACGGGCCCCCTCCCCCATGATTAACCCCATGATTGACGCCCTCGTTCCCCAGCAAACTTCCCAGATCCCCCCAGTTCCAATCCTGGATATTGTTGATGGTAAAGTCCATAAAGTTCATCTGCTCGCGCCGATCGAATCTCGCGCCTGCATTCGGATACGGACCTGCAAACTCGGAATCAGGGTAGAACCGCCCCGGCGTGTTATCCGCGAACATGTACGCGCCGCTGTTCGTGCTGCTCTGATGGTACTGAAACGGCGGTGGGTCGGCGTGCGGTGGCGGCAATTGTCTTGAGGGGCCGGCGCGCTCCATCGTCGATCGTGGCTCTGTTTTAGCTACCGTTGCGGACCTGGTGTTCATCGAATCGGCCATAGAATGCAGTTCTGGGACGATGGACGCCCATTTCTCGATGGTGCCTGGCATGTGGGGGTTTCGACGATGTCGGGTAGCGAGGTCTGCGAGTTGGGAGAGCAGGATGCGAGATTCGGGGACGGTGTCGGTGTTCTTTTTTATGCAGCAGACGAGGTCGAGTACAAGGATTGAGCCAGATGCGAGCGCATACCATATGTCCCACCACGTGATGGGATCGAACTTTTGGATGGACTCGAGTTTGAGCAGGATTCTAGCTAGGGCGCGACCTGAATTGGTGCAGGAGTCGGACATGCTTGTGAGTGCAGTGTTGGTGGAGTCCCTACCTTCTTTTGATAGCGTAGTTGCTCGCGCAAGCAATGCAGCTCGACAGAGAACGACTACTGTGTAGTGATATTTGGCGTGTAGCAGTAACAGAGGACGTTGAAACGATGGTGGTGAATTGTCAACGGCCTCGATCCGTAGATGAGCAGGAAGACTCTCGTTCCAGCGATCCAGATCTCTAAGTACTGACGCTGCCGGTGAGAGCGGGCCGACATAGGATTCCTCGCTCGAGTTGACCTTTGCATTTTTCGGTGCGCGACATGCTGAGCCTAGATGTACGACTATCCGATTGAACCACTTGCAATAGTCTGGTGGGCAGTAACTAGCCATGCCAATAATGCGCTCATTGGGATTTCCTATTTTAGACCTTAGATGCTCGATGGCACTAGGTCGGTCATATGACGAGACCTGCATCATCTCGAAAGCGTAGAGCGTCCACCACAGCCGTTTTCGCAGCTCCCTCGCAAGGGGCGTCTGCATCGTGTTCACCTTGTCCTGGTGCAAGCCAATTGCGAATGAGATCCTTACCGCTGTTCCAGTCAAGTTCCAACACGCGTCCCGGTGGTTTGTGTTGTGCAGATGAAGTGCGGTGAGCATCAGCGCCTGCACAGCCATGACGCTGGAGGTGAATATCACGACTGGGAGAAGTGTCTGAACCCGCCGCCACCACAGCCGCTCCTGATCTTCAGGGAAGGTGATGCGGGCAACGCGCCTGGCGAGCAGCAGTACGCAGAGAAAGCTGCATAGCCAGGCAGGATCAGCCTGCGCTGGGTGAATTAGCCACCCTTCGTATGCTTCGCGAAACGATGCCTCGTGGAGCACAGGGAAATCTGGATTTATGTGTTCAAAGTATTCGCCTATCAGGGACTCCAGGCTCGGGCCCTCTCCGGCTGCTGACGCACGCCGATCTTCTGGAGAGTTTTGGTCCATGACCGAGGTAGCGCTGGGTGTGGAGAGCGCGTGAGGGTCAATCTCGCCCTCGATGTGCTCCTGGTCTGCGGCGTTGCGGCCAAACAAGACAAACTGGCGAATTGTGCCCTGGCCCACAAGCGTACGCAGCTTGAGATGGAAGGAGAAGGAGCTCGAGGGGCCAATGTATTGCGCCTGGCCCTGCTGATCGGGCAGGAGCGAGAGTGGCTCCTCGCCCTCGGTGCCGCTGCTATTGCGCTGTTCGCCTGTGTCTTCGAGGCCCGAATCTGGCAGCGGTATTCCCAGAGAGGCACCCAACTGCCGCATCTCGTCCATATTCGACACATCGGCCTCTGGTAGGAGGCCCTTGACCAGCGACTCGAGCAGGGCCAGACGGTTCCCCAGGCCTTCGACGCTGCCGTAGAGGCGCTTCTTGCGAGGCTGGGTGGTGAGACATTCAATGTTGTGCACGAGGCAGTATCGACATGTGTCCTGGCCAGGCTCCTTGCGGCACTTCTGCTTGCGCGACTTGCACTTGTCGCAGCTCGTCTCGGTGCGCTTCCGCTTGTCGAGCGGCACGCGGCGTGAATTGGTGTTGCTGGCCGGCGGCGGCGCGAGGGTCGGCATTGTCGCTGCGGACGACATTGTGGTAGAGGACTGGGGACGGTCTCCGTACAGCTCCTCCGCACGTACGTTGTATACAATAGGGTGTGGTAGTGCCCGTGGTAGTGCCCCGACGATCCGCCTGCCCAATGCCTAGAAACGGGGCCTGTACTATGGCTTCGTTCGCGCTGATGGTTCCGACGTTGGTTAGGGCGGAGGCGGGTTAGCGAAGAGGACGAGTCGGTAGCGGTTCATGTCGCGGGGAGCATGGCAGGGCGAGGTTGAGGGACGGGGCATAGAGGCTGCGGCTGCGGCTGCGGCTGCGGCTGGGGCTACGGCTGGGGATCCAGCAGGATGCAGTGTTGATAGAGGGACGCGATGCCATGGAAGAATGCCGATGCCTGGCCGATGATGGAGTTACCTATTTTACCACGGCTTGGGGTTGCGCTAATAGCCGACCATACATGTAGACGTGCGACATGCACAGGCAGATGCACATGCGACATGCCTGCCTGCGGGCCGGAGTCGCTCCTACCAATCGAGAGATGACGCACACACGGGAGCAAGGCACTGCTCAAGGCACTACTGTGTACTCAAGGCACTACTGTCTCTCTTTGGCCTTTGATCAAACCAGCACCGCATACAACACCGCATGCAACACCGCATACAACACCGCATGCAACACCGTATTCACACGAGCTCGGAGCCACACGCTGTGTTGATCGTCGAGTTACTGGGATAAAGTTTGCAAGTGGCACCGACTCAGGCGTGGTCCCCCCAAGTTGGATGGCGCGAGTCAGAATAGCCCGCCATCTGAGTGGACCATGTCGCCGGGACTCCCCTCCTTCCACTGCCAGCACCCACGCCATGCCCGCCCCGGCAATTTTCGCGAGCTCCTCGCAACCCCCTGGTGTGATTCATGTGCACCTTGATTCACGTGTCTATCAAAACTTGGATATCAAGATCCGTCTCTCTGTCTACCTCAGTACCTCATTGCCTCAGCACCCAGCACCTCAGCACCTCAGTACTTCTCCAGCAGCATCCCAAACCCCTTGATCTGGTCTTGAATCCCATGTGTCCGATACGCATGCCACACCGTCGCCTGCCACACCATCAGCATCTCGTAAAACTGGCATCACAAACTAAAAAACTCACAGTGTTGATGGCAATAACCGGCTTCCCCAGCTCAATCTCCATCTCCGCCGCAACCTTTGCACAGAAGAGGTTCGTGCCTGCCTGAACCAGCGCCTGCACATCGGGACCATTAACCTTCCGGAAAGCCTCCTTCAGCGTCTCGGGCTCAACGTCTGCAATGGCCTTTGCAGTCAGACACTTCAGCCCGTGAATGTCTGCGACATCGAACCCGACTTCTGTGAGATAAGCCCGCACTTGCTCATCACCAACCGTCTGATATGGCGTAATAACCCCAATCTTCTTCGCGCCCAGCACCCTCAGCGCCTCATTGACCGCCTGCGCACCAGTAGTAATATCGAGTCCGCCCGAGAGGTCTTTCATGAGTGCCTCGAATTTAGTCGCCCCCTCAATCCCCCCCCAAAACGTCTCACTACTCATCCCCATGACCATGAAATCCGGACACGCAGTCATGACATTCTTGACCGCAGCGCCGATCTCAGTACGGAGATCGATCATGAACTGGTCAAAGGCAGCGTCGGAGCCCAGGTTTGGGTCTTTGATGTAAATGCGTCCAGAGTGCCAGCTGATACCAGGGACGAGCATCTGCGCGTACTCTGCCTCGACGGCGACGTTTGTAGAGGGCAGAATGACGGCAAAGGCGCCGCGGGGCGAGGAAGTGTACGAAGGCATCTAGGACGTATGAGTGAGCAATGACACGTAAGTTGTGTAGAAAAATATACCTTTGAAGTTCCAGAACAAGTATCAATACCAAGTATCAAACCCAAGATGCGTTCAAAACGTCCAATTGTATATCTCCCTCCAAGCCCACGCTCGAACGACACCTCACGTGTCCCGCTAAACCCGCACACCACACGCTTGCCGACTCCCTTCCCCTACACCCTACCACGTCCTATCTCCCGCGATCCTGTACTCTGAGTATACGGCGACATCGGCTACCTGCGCCGATCGATAGGGTGCATGCAGCCGCCAGCCTACCCCTCACCACTACCCTCCATACTAGTCTATCTCCAGTCGCGTAGGCATAGGGCGGAGTCGAGAATACCATGTCGGGCAGTCTCGGCGAACTGCGACGATGCACAGTAATTATGGTCTCGGTTGTGATGATGACTGGTAGGGATGGTTCCGAGGGCTCGGAATCGGAAGGGGACTCGGAAGCGTGGCGTTCATGCCGGCACTTTTTCTATAGTGGTTTAATATGCGTGGTCGGTGATTGAGTAATGCACAAGCGGGTTTGGGGAAAGATGCAAGCACTGACGGACTTGGCCGTGGCCTCACTTGTCTTTTAGCAATTTGCTCGAAGCCATGATGCAGCAAACACAGCGTGTGAAGTTCTTGAAATAATATATTCATGGAGTAAACTCGCCATATCAAAACAGCCCCCATCCATCTCACATTTCCTACACAATCCCCCCAATCCCACTAACCTTCACATACATGCTCTTGACTTCCAAATAGTGATCCATACTCTCGAGCAAACTCTCCCGCCCAGTTCCGCTGCCCTTCCACCCTCCAAACGGCAAGTCCCACGCGCCCGTCGGACTCGCACAGTTCACGCCCACCATCCCGCTTTCCAGCTTCTTGCCGACCCTCATCGCCCGCTCGAGATCCCGCGTGTACAGCGCGGCATAGAGTCCAAACTCGGTGTCGTTCGCCTTCGCAATAGCTTCTTCCTCCGTCTTGAACGTGTTGATCATTACTACCGGGCCGAAGATCTCCTCTTTCGCTATGCGCGAGGATTCCTCAACATCAGTGAAGATGATCGGATGAACCAGCAGACTCTTCTCATTGCCCGATCCATTCGTCTCAGTCCTCGTATCAATCGTCTGCTTCGCCTCCTCCTTGCCAATACTGATATACTTATTGACGGCCTCATGCTGCACCCTATCCGCCTGGGGCCCATGGTTCGTCGCAGGGTCCGTCGGATCCCCCAACTTCCTGCTCCTCGCCAACTTCGCAAACGCCTCGAGAAACCGCTCCCGCACGCCCTCCTGCACGTAGATTCTCGAATTCGCCATGCACGTCTGCCCCGAGTTCCACATGATGCTGTTCTCCGTGTCCTTGGCCGCCTGCTCCAAATCCGCGTCGTCGAAGATGAGCGCGGGGCCTTTGCCCCCGAGCTCGAAGACGACCTTCTTGAGATTCGAGTTCGCGGACGCGATCTGGATGGCGCGGCCGGTGCGCGTGGAGCCCGTGAAGGAGAGGGCGCGGATCTTCATGTGCGATGCCATGGCCTGGCCGGAGATGTGGCCGTGGCCGGACAGCACGTTGATGACGCCGGGCGGGAACCCGCACTTTTCAATCCACTGCGAGAGCTTCCAGGAGGTGAGCGGCGCTTTCTCGGACGACTTGAGCACGACGCAGTTCCCTGCTGCGACTGCGGGCGCGACTTTCTTGGAGAAGAAGACTAGGGGCGCGTTCCAGGGGATGATGATGGCGACGACGCCGAATGGTTGCCGTAAACTCATGTTTAGGAATCCGGGCGTGTTGAGCGACGTGTGCCCTTGGGGATACGCAGCTTCGGAGAAGTAGTTGAAGTGCGTTGCGGCGTAGAAGGAGTCGAAGAATGTGGAGACTGGCCGGCCCATGGCTATTGCGTCGAGTTCTGCCAATTCATCTTTTTCTGACATGACTAGTTCTGCCATTTTCTTGAGGGGCGCGCCGCGTTGGGCGGGGGAGAGAGAGGACCATGAGGGGAATGCGGCGGAGGCGGCGCTAACGGCGGATTCTACATCTTCAAGAGAGGCTTCTGCAACTGTAAAGGTGTGAGAGTCCGCAATTGGAGCGATATATCAGGTTGGGCTAGAAACCTTTTGCAACGACTTCTCCCGTGTGTGGTGAGTAGAGGTCGAAGGTCCCATGGTCGGACGCAGGAACAAGTTTGTTGTTGATAAGTAGCTCTGTTGTGATAATGTCCTTCATCTTTCTAATTTGTGAGGCTTGAATATGTGTTTGAGCTGGTTTGATACATTTAATCGAGCAATTGTGGAAGTATAGATATTAGAGTAGTTCGGCGTTCAGAGCATTGTTAACTCCGAGACCATGACGATGATGCAGGGGCCAGCTCCAGGGCTATGGTGGGGCAGGATCTGTCGGCAGCTGGCACCGCAAATGTCGGGTGATTGTTGCCGTCAACTTGAAGAACCATGGCGGCTGTGGATAACATGATTGCGGATGTAGGATGCGGTCAAGCTGAGAGGGTGTAGAAGTTAGGGCGAGACGAGACAGATGCAGTTAGCAATCGTGGCTCCAGGACTTATCCTGAACAAGACTAGTGTCGTGGTTTGAGAACGACGGCAAACGACTGCGACATGGTAAGCCTGGCTGCTTGGAGGTCTCCCTTTCTAGTGAAGTTCATGGTCACAAGACGTTGACTTGGGGCGTTTGTCGATGCACGTTTTACAGAAATCTCAACTCGATTACGAAGTCAACAGAAGGCAAGTTCAAAGCTAGACTAATAAATGTGAGCCACGTGTTAAGTGAATGAGGGATAGGTTTTAAAGACGAGTAACTTGATAAAGTTCATATTATTGAGGATAGTACAACACTGAACACCTAGGGGCTATCATGTTGTAGAAACTCTGTCAACATCGACCTCAGTCTCCTTCCCCACCACCATCTCCTTCTCCATATCCTCCAACGTACTCTCAATAACCTGCGTCCCATCGATATCAAAGCTGACCTGAACACCCAGGCCCGGCGGTGGCGAAATCTTGTTAAAAATATAAAACAAGATCCCCGACACCAGATACCCAAAGAAAAAGCTAATCTGATAGAACCGTCTCCACACAATGTGCACCTCCATCCCACTCACCGCATTAATGAAACCTGGAAGCGCAGGCCACATCCCAATCAGATACGCAACGATCGCTCTCCAGTTCACGCCGGCGCTGAACCAGTAGATGCCATCGGTTTTGTACAAGTCGGGGATATTCCACTTCTGGCGACGGATGATCCAGAAATCGACGATGAGGATTGCGGCTGCGGGGCTCATGAAGACTCCGAAGCTGGAGAGGACAGTAATGAAGGTCTCGGCTTGGGTAAGGAAACGCCAGGGGTTTGCGAGGACACCGAGGATGGAGAAGATTATTGCGCCGCGACGTTGGGAGACGTATTTAGGAACTGGGATTTAGTTAGTAAGCCCTTTTTGTTGGGAGGTGGTAGATAACTTACTAAGCATAGCGACATCCATTCCGGAACTGACACAGTTTTGAGTATAGTTTACAAAGACGGTGACTGATAGCAATCCTAGCCCTGCAAAGAACGTTCCCGCTCGGCACTTGGGCGTGTAGTAGTTGGCCTGTACCCATTGGAGCATGATGAGTGGATTCCACTCAAGCCTGCCGTATCGCTCAGCCAGGGCAGAGGTGGAAATGATACCAATCAGTGCTGTCAAGATTACAGTAAATGCGAGCGTGAAGATGGCTGGCGTAGAGGTATGACGTCTGCGACCATAACGGGTCCAATCTGATACGCGATCTGAGCCTCCAGTATAAGTTCCTGCTACGCTCGTGATCCCTTGAATGACGCGAAATCCGGCCTCAGCTTTGGAGAGCTTGATGGCGGGCGCAACAAGGTTGCCTGGGCTGCCTCCATTTTCCTATATTTATTAGACTTCAGATCGATTGAAAAATGGTATGAGTATGGACTTACAGAAACCGCCCATCCCATGATGCCAAGAAGTGTTACGGTCGCAACGATGATTTGCACTTCAAGGAGCTTTTGTACTTTCCAAGCGGGAACAAAGTATATGATTGGGAAGTACAGCAGAATGAAAAGTACGAAGCCAATCAGGCCCGGGGTTGTAATGCCAGCACTCTCAGGTAGTGTGTTCTTCATGTGCAAGAAGCTTGGGAATATCGAGTTGAGGATCAGGACAAATGCTTGACCGCCAAAATACATTTGCGTTCCCTTAGTAAGTCAGTCATGTTTCCCCCTTTCTTGAGATGATTAGGCTCACGTAGAAGACGAACGACTGGAATACGTTCAACATAATGCAGAAGTACGAGCCCCACATGCCGAAAGCTGCTCGTGCAAGCATCCCGTATCCAAGATGATGTTTTGCTCCAGGGGTACCGTTCAAGTACGCGTTCGCAGATGCAATTGCCATTCCAACTGTAATGGAACCCCTAGAGTTCGGTCAATCGTATGCTCCAGAGTAGCTCCATGATCAGATAATCTACTTACATTGCTTGACCAGGCGTCAACCCAATTCCAATCAAACTGCTTCCAATCGTCCACGAGGAAAGGCATATACCGCAAGTGCCCCAATACGAAACAAAGGCATACATGCCGTATGTTCGCTTGTCGTGGGGAATGGGATACACATCTCTGTTCCCCCAACGACTCGTATCAATAGCTTCATACTCATCTTCGGTGGGTTTGACCTCAAGTCTCTTGAGTAGAGTCGACACGCTCATCGTGATGAGAAAGCGTAGATTGTGAGTTGGTAGAGCAAATGATGAGCCAAGTCACTAACGACAGTTCAATTCCAACGGAAGGATGGCCAATTTTATGCCAAATCGATAGTAGCTCAATTGTGACAAGACTTTACCTTCATCCACGAGGTATAAATTTAAAGCCATCTCAACCAAGGCAGCTGAACGCCCCCGGCTCCGATCGAGAACGTGCATCTCCTGCAACGAGCATCGATGCCTAGCCACACACGAGCGCATACTAACGCGGGAATTGGGATAGTAGATTTTGTGAATGTTGATTCGCGATAAGATCGATATTGGTGTTTTGGAACTGTGCGGAAGGAAGCATCCGAGCGGGGTGGCTAGCTTCACCTCAATTCGTCTCCAGGGTACTTGTTTCCGGCAAAATAGGATTCGACCAACCGCCAGCGCAACACTGATATCCGATGCATGCGGTAGTGATTCGCGCAATGATAGCTGAGTCTCGTGACCCGGAATAGTCTCGCGATTCGGTGCTAGACCAAGTGAGGAAGCGAAGCTACGCGGCGTTATCCAGCTGCTAGATAGCAGCAGTTTGCTGTAGAGGACATTCATCATTTTCAAGACGTCATCCTCGTTGTTCGTCAGGATGGAAGGCGCATACGACTTCATTATTGTAGGAGGTACGTTGTATACACTTTCCCTTACTTTACGCAATTGCTGCAATTTGAAAGTATTCTTGGGAATTGAAATAATCTTAGCAAGCGCTCTAACTTTGATCCTACAGCTGGCGCATCAGGCGCGGTTCTTGCATCACGCCTCGCTCATACGCCAGCTGCTCCTTCTATTTTGCTTCTCGAAGCTGGGTCTTCCAATTCCGATGCAGCCAACCTTTCAGCCGCTGACAGATTTACTGTTGCATTTGCTCCTGATTCACCTTTGAACTGGCTCTATAAAACTATTCCTCAAAATCATCTATCTGGCCAAGAGATAGACTATTCGCGAGGGAAAGGACTGGGAGGGTCAACAGCGATCAACTTCTGTGGGTGGACTGTTGGGCCAAGAGATGACTACGATGAATGGGCAGATATAGTTGGAGATGCGCGATTCGATTGGAAGAACTTGAATAGAGTGTTGAAGAGAGTAGGAAACCTCGACCCAACTATTCCGGACACGAGGATGAGCAAATACTTAGGCGCAAAGAGCGAAGATCACAGTACTTCTGGAAACGTCGACCTCACTTACGGAGACGCTTGGATTCCAGATATTGCAGAAATCTATGCAGCAGCTGAGCAGAGTGGACATCGCATAAACCCTGATATCAACAACGGCGATCCTATTGGTATGGGGATGGGAAGTGTCTGCATTGCGAATGGAATTCGAGCAACATCTGCAAGCACCTATCTATCAAAACCTCCATCAAACCTAAAGATACTGCCCGACGCCCCAGTGGCACGGATATTGTTCGATGGAAAGCGTGCAATAGGCGTGAAAACAGTAGATGGGCGCAAACTGCTGGCGCGAAAAGAGGTTATCATATCTGGGGGAGCTCTGAATACGCCACAAATACTCAAGCTCTCTGGCGTTGGACCTTCGGAAGAGTTGCGCAAGCACAACATTCCTGTAGTACTGGACTCGCCTATGGTCGGCGAAAATCTTCAAGACCACTGCTTCTCGGCATCTGGAATCGTCATGGAGAAAGATACAAATGCACCAGCAGGTCCTGGATCGCAAAGCCCAACACCTATGGGATGGTTCAAGCTCCCAAACGTAACATCTTCATCGGAGTTCAAGAGTTTGCCAGAAAGGATACAGAAACACATGCACAAGCCAACTGTTCCTGCAATGGAAATAGCTACGGTGAGTATTCCAAACGTCCAACATTTGTCTCGTCACAAGCTAACATCGTTAAGCATTCGCCACCTTCCTTCTTCGATTACGAGCCAACAGACTCCCAAACAGTCTTCGGCGGTATATGTCTGATCATGAACCCCCAATCCCGCGGCACCGTCACTCTCCGCTCCTCAAACCCCTCCGACTCCCCACTCATTGATCCAAAATTCCTAACACATCCCTTTGACCGACGCGTCCTAATCGAAGGCCTGCGAGAGATGATACGCATATTCTCAGCCCCAGTTTATGCCTCACGAACACTACAAAAGCTTGGACCCAAAGACGACACTGACGATAGCATATGGGAACACATTAAGGGTAATCTGAGAAGTTCTTGGCATATGTCTGGGACCGCGTGCATGGGCTTGAATGCTCAAGAGGCGGTTGTGGATAGTAAATTCAAAGTCTTTGGGTTGGAGGGGTGTAGAGTTGTGGATCTAAGTGTTTGTCCGTTTGTTATAAATGCGCATACGCAGTCTACAGCTTATATTCTAGGCGAGATTGCGGCGGAGGTCATTGCTGAGGAGCACGGGTTGGGGGAGGTGACGATTTCAGGGAAGATGGAGCAGGTATTGAAGGAGAAGCTATAGATTATAACGAAAGACTTCATTCGAATTCTAGCTTGATCGATAATCAATGATCAAACTCGTTATTCGTCTTGCTTAATTAACGTTACCGAATGTTGCCAATACAACGTATTGTAATATTAAATAAAGTTATGGCAACAGGACTTTTAGCCTCGCCCACTCTGTAGGTCGCGTTATGCTTAATATCCTTCCTTTTGTCGTTACTGTTACAGTTCTAAGATAAATTGTACACACAACCAACTAATTACTCTTTAAGAGCTTTAAAGGCTACCTAATAGTTTCCTCCTCTATTTAAAAGAGCTTTAAACTACTAACTTGTTCTACTTCTTAGATAGTTTCCTTATAGATATAGAGTTTAGATAGCGTAGTGTTAAGGCCCTTTAGGCAAGACTAGCAAGAGTTGTTTGCAAGGGTTGTAAGATGCAAAAGCTAAGCTAAGAGTTAAAAGTGCTCTATAAAGTTGTGTAGAACGTTTATAAGTAGTAAGTATTATTCTATTATAACTTTATAAAAGAAAAATACACTTTGCCTATCTAATTAGAAATAAATAGCATTTAAGATATTATAGAGATATAGATTATTATTATTTTTGTGCTTATTAAATATAATAGTACTGTAGATTTCTATTACAAGCTTTTTATTATATTTAAGAGGTACTTACATGCTTAGTGCAAAGGCTGTAAGGCGTACGCGAATAAAGTTAATAGCTAAAGACTGCGCCATTTCGCCACCCTCACCATCGCCTCAACGCCAGCTTGCTTTAGATCTCTGTATATGGATCATTCAAGTCTTTAATAAACCAATCAAGCTCACCTGCCCAGCTTCAATCGTACTAACGAGGTTTTATTGTAATACACCCTCCCCCCATGAACGAACTGTTCCGCTTGGTCACCGCACTGACAGAATTTGGAAGGAAAGTCTTCGATTTCTTCGGAGGCACACTGATAACTGGAAAAGCCTGTTCAGGGGGAGAGGGTGTAGTAAGGACTTTAACATTGAGGTGGCAGGTAAGATGTTTGACCTCCTATCAAACGAATGTTTTGAGGAAGATTAATATAATATTTAAACTAACAGACGAGAGATGGAGACCCAAATTGAAATTAATTAGATAAAGGGAAGCCATTTTGGATAAGTTTAAATTACTTGCTTTATACTGTAGTGATATATCGTGGCGTTGAAACACCAAAATTGCAAGCACGTGAGAGCGACAACTCGTCGATGCCACGGAACGTCAGCGCAATTTTCTCCTATGTAGGGGACTATATCACCCGAATAGACTGGGTGAGTTGGTGGAGCTCGCTGTGGTATATAACACGCTTAGCAAAATTGAGGAATGTAATAGAGTAGTGGATAAGGCACTAGAAGGGTTTGGTAGGATGAGTGAGCAACCAGTTGCGAAGAAGTTGAGTGAAGACATAAAGAGGTGGATAGAAGAGAGGAAGAAGAAGATAAACAGAAATAATTCTTTCTTGTCGACACACTATGTGAGAGTAGTAGTGGGAATGAGGTCCATGCCTAAACGATTGTCTATGGTGCTATAGTTTATGTTCTTATACTCATACAGGTGTCTAGGTTATCGTTATTTACAAGAACTAGGACTATCTATGCTCCAAATACCTAGCTGTTACTTACACTGAACCGTTACATAATACCTTATTGTTACTGCAAAGTCAAAGTACTTATACGGGGCAGTAGTAAGCTACAGCGGCTAGTCAAACAGCGCTTTTTAAATTAGATAGTCGCAACCAGAAGGCTAGATTCTATATGTACTAGGTTTTGTTATCTAGCGATCGCCCTTTGCTAACAATTAACTCCAGGCCTGGTACTACATAACTTTTGAAGCTCTAGAGTTTTATACAAATAATAAATTGAAACTGTTTTTTATTGTTATATTGTGTACAGTTTAGAGAGTCTTTTAATACCGCCTACTACGTATATAATTTTAGTAGGGAGGTTAATTTGCCTTGTACAATAGTTCCTTGTAGGGGTAAGAGCTCTTACTTCCACACCTAATTCCTTATTATTAACATTATCTTTCGACGAGACCATGAACTCTTATTCAATGACGCTCTACTGTATGCGGAAATTTAGACTTACTACTCTGTACTGATATGCTTAAAGTTACGTGTGCTGCTGCACTTTAGGAAAAGCTATTTTTTCCAGTAGCTGTACAAGCGGGCGCGCATCTTTAGGGGAGCAGGGTGGAACTCACACCCTATCCTACTAATGCACAGTAATAAACACCCATGATCCCAGAATCACGTGCGAGCTTGATCTCAAGTCTCAACCAAAACCTTGCCAAGATCCATCTAGGATGGCGACAAAAACAGCTACAACAATACAAGAAAGAGGTTTAGAATAGCTAGATATGCTACATACACTCTTTCATAACCTGAAAGTTACTTAGAACATTTTATTACATCTGCGTTGTGGGTTTCGCCTAATTAGGAAACCCACATGATTCTAGGACTGCCCGGGCGCTCGAGTAGGCTTTACGAGTATCAGTAGAGCGAACCCATTGAGTTGAAGCGTGCCATTTAAAAACTACCCTGCTCGTAATTGCAGCGATACCGCGTCTTTTTTATGCAGTTCGTCGCCTTCGTTTGCTCTTTACGCCTCCTATCTTACGGCGTGGTGTCTGCTGCATCAACTCCAAAGGCACAGGCTCACAAACCTGCGACAGTGTATCAAGCATCTCAGGCCTGATCTTCCACTCTCCCGAGTTATGATCAAGCGCATATGGCTTCTGCATAATCCACTTCTCCCATTTCTGGAAAACCTTCACCGCCTGCGCCTCACTCACATCGAACCACTCTTTGTGAATCGTGCCACACCCTTCGCATTTTCGCAGCTTCCGAAACTCTTTCAATTCGACATGAATAAGCCGCTCGATGCGGCTGGCGTGAGGTATCTTGGAAAGTTCGCCGCTGGATGAGGCCTTATGATAGGTATGTGTGCGCTTGCATTTCTTATTCCACTCTTCCAAGCGGCGCTCCATATCTATCGTGTGGCCAATTTTCACCTTCCCAAAGTTTTCTTTGTCCCAGAAGATATATATGAAGCCGTCTTTCTGATCTAAAGCTTTGCTCAGTGGCTTATTAATCGTAATGAGCAGAGCAGCGGGAACGGAGAGACTTGCGCTCCACTTGAGTCGGTAGGGTAGAAATTTTGGTGAGTATGGGAGTGTTGCAGCGACTACAGTGGGAGTAGAATTGATTGTAGACAGCGGAACAGATGTAATCCAAGGCTCTATGTCAATCCACGAATCATGATCCTTGGCGGTTTTTGTACCAGAAGGTAAGTCGGGGTCCGAAATTGCTCTTGCCCATTTGCCAATATCAGAACGATCTTCCTTCGATATGTCCAGAAGGTTAGAGACTAGTATTTGCAGTTTCAGCATCCTTGGGTCAGATGGAGGGCCGAACAGCGCTGCATTTCGGTGAGAACCGCACATGACGACTTGCACAAGCCTCTTGATTTGCTCAAGGAGAGCGGTGTAGTCAGTCTCTTCATTGCACTTTGAGATCGTCTTGAAGATGCCATTGAGTCTGTCCAATGGCCCTTTAGCGTTGTTTGTACATCTTTTATGCGAGTTGTTGATTAGGGAGGCGACACACTTACGCGGTGCGTCCCAGAGCCTGGCGTGGATTTCCAAAGGAACAATGTGTTCCAACACCTTCTGAAGGTCTGTTGGCGATGATGGAGTCCGTAAGATGACGTTGGATTCGACTCGTGCCTCATTCTTGACCTTGATTGGAGAGCTCGTGTTGTCGTCCTTTGGTCTGTTAAATTTTTTTACCTTCGAGTGTTTTCGGGTCGAGGTAGGCTTAGTCGCGTGGAAAGAAAACCTGAACGAGGGGTTGAGGTTGTAATGTACGCCGCTTGCTGCAGCATTGGCTTCCGCAACTGGCAATATATGCTTTAGTTTTTTTCCCATAGAGTTGATCCAGGATCTTGGGACTCACTGGCTTGAAGCTCTTTCGTTAAATTTCGACTCAATTTCTTAGGCTGAAAATAGTCTCCTTCCTCATTGGCTTCCTTCCATCTATCTTCATCGCTAGCGCGTACAATGCGGGTCGCTACTTGATCAATCGTCGTTGCGTTCTTAGTGGCAACCATGAGGAGCGACTCAGGGGCTGTAGGAGTCTGCTCTGCAGACACATTGTACGTTGCTAGTGGTGTCAATGGCGTTGAAACCTCGATCCTGGACTTCCTGGCAGATTGATGGGAAGGCGTTTCTGGTGAATCCCAAATATCACTGCTAGTACCTGGAGATGAGGCAGTAGAGGTTGTTCCTGTTGGAGACAATATGGAAGGGCTTCTCGGGTCTAAATCGGGGAGACAGTCAAAAACAATCCCCTTCGACGGTGATTTGACGGTATCGGAAGGGAGGTGTATCGCAGGATTGAAGTCGTGCAAAGCATCCTCAGTTTTGCGTGTCCCAACAAGCCCAAAGGCATTGTCAGTGAAGGTATGTGGAATGTCGTTGAGGATGTTGTTCGGTGAGACCCTAGACTCAGAAATAGCCCGGAAAATCCGCGTGCTTTCCGTGGAAGAGGGAGGATCCATAGAGGCGATATTGTGATGCAACTTTAGGCAAATAGATAACAATAGGTTAGGATTGAAATTGAGATACAAAAAACGAAGATTGGACCGTCCCTGGTGTCAGACAACAGCCCCCAACACAATGTATTATATGCCTACCTTTCTCCAACAGACAAGCCTGGAGATGTTTCATAACCAAGGAGTCGAACTGAGAGCGAAATCCATGGGTGTCGGTGAAACCGCAGCGAACATAACCAGAGTATCAGAACAGTTGCGCTAGCCGAATCACGCTTGAAGGTCAAGGGCTCTAGAGCTGCAATTCATGAGGCTATGACGAGGCGTTACTCTAATGGGCAGGTGGATCATACGAAAGCTGCTGATGTTTAATTTAAGGCCCGGGCTTAAAGTTTTTAAAGTTCTTGGAGCGGTGGGGCTGTACATGCTGTGCCGCAGAGTTGCAGACACAGGCCGTCTTACTCAATCTATACTGCCTAAAGCTTCAAAGAGACAATGCTAACCGAGTTCCAACGACAGCTCACAATAAACTTCTCAAATCACGACAACACTGACCGGAAGGTACGAACGTGAGACTAAAAGTCAATATTGCATTATAATAGCTTCCGAAGGAACGCCTGGGTGTGTAGCTAGATTACAGCAACAGCCTATTTCAAACGCAGGCGTATAACGCGGAACTTGACGCTCAATCAACATATTCTCAACGAAGGTAGATCGGAAGAAGGGTGGGGGTGAGAAAGGAGGCTGGGAAAATTGAATAGAAACGCGTCGTATTGGAAGGGGTTGAAGGAGGTTAGGTATGCAGCTCTGAGGCGTAGCGGGCCTACGGTGGGTCGTGCGTCGTTTATAAATATCTACAATTGCAAGGTATTTGTATAGAATCAGGAATTACTATGTACTAAGACAAGCCCTCGAGCAATTAGGAGGAAGGCAAGAGTTCGAGGTCAGAAAGGAAGCAACCATGATAGGCCCGTGCTGAGACTAGGGTACTCCGAACCAATGTGAATCTGTACCAGGTGTCACCATACCGGGTTTCGCTTACGGGTTTGTCAAGATCGAAGGGCGCCGGTGAGCCGTATCGACGGCCATCTTTTTGTTTCACATTTTGGTATCCGTATCTAGCCTCGGCGGCAACCACTGCTCCTAGCAAAAACCAATGGTTTTCGTAGTCCGGTGGGTGACTACAAGGCTTCCAGTTTGCTCAGCCTTAATTAAGCAGTCGCCTTATTTGGAAGCTCTACATAATATTGCTCGTCGGCCCATAAAACCTACTCCACTAACGCGCCGCAACAACAAACTTCGCCGCACTATTAGGCAGTCGACCGCCTGCCACTACAAATCATCAACAGAATCGTGTGCTTTGCAGAATGATACGAGGGCTACTCGCACTTTCCTCATCTGTAATGAAGGCCCTACCATCTTCCGGAGGGTGATCGTCTACCATCCTACGCTCCCACCACTAGTGATGCTCGCTAGGTCGTGGAGAGAGGTAGTTGAGTCAATCACGTTCCATGATTTGGAGATCATGAGTGTTGGTGTTGAGCCTGGCCGCACATATTCCACCAGACTGAAGCACTTCGTCTTCCAGGATACGGAAATAACTTATTGGACATACCCGCTATCAGTGGCATGTTCCTGATCTTACCGTTATCAGTTCGTTATAGGGATGAGAGGTAACTTGCGGACATAAAATCAATACTAAGTACAAGGGTGCGTAGACAGGTCGAGGCTGATGTGTTGTAACGTAATTTATGTCACTTCGGCATGAGAAGCACTTACCCGCAGACGATATAGCTATGGGGCGGCATCCTGACCTTCTCCATTGACAAGGCCGTCGCCGATCCTTCAGTGCCAACTGAAACCCCCATTCGCACGCGTATCTCAGTATGGGTGGTGGACCAAGCCCGCAGCTATCCTTCCTGTCCGTTTACATCTTACGTCTTATCGCTAGCAACACTAATGGCAACCTCCCGCAGAAGCGATGACTACTCGGTGGCCACAACTTCCCCAACCTTGTGGCCCCGTACGGAGCCGGTCTGTACCTGAAGCATCTGTTGGGTGCAGAAATCGGAAGCCTTTCGCGCCCATTTCAATTTTCCCGTGCGCGTCGACCTCATAGATCAAAAATCAACAACTTACATCTCCACAACGCTTAAGATAATTAACTAATTTTGAAGGACTTGAAATTCTCGTACAAAACAGTAGAGTTATGGAGCTCTAAGGTTAAACACAAATTTTTGATGTGCTGCACGCCGCGCGTCGGCCTCTTGCGCCAAAAAATTAGCCAAATTTTAACCATTTACATCTCTACAACACCTCAAGATAAATATATAATTCAAACCAATGCAAAAGCGCCGTATAAAACTGTACAACTGGTTACAAGAATTATATGATAATAAAGAGACGTGGTTGTAATGTTGATTTTCGATCTATGAGGTCGACGCGCACAGGAAAATTGAATTAGGCGCCAGGGGCCCCCGATTTCTGCACCCAACAGAATGGCAGGACTTCTGCGACCGCGCTAACGCTACGGGCAGCGGCGATCAGGCCCCTATCTTCTACATATCCATCATTCCGATCCAGTCACGCGGATGCGGGCCAGCGAGAACGTGATGGGCGTGCGTAATGTTCTCGGATTCCACCCAGATATGGGTGACCAGGCCTAGGTTGATTATACGATAGCGCGGACCAACGTGACCAGTGACACCCAGTCGTTTCGTTTTGCCGAGCCGGGCCGGCGACGCGCTAGCGGCTTCGTTTGCGCCTAGGATAACGAGCTCCAGCGCCGTCGTGTCTAACTCCTCGATGGACGATGCCGCACAAGCCCGTGGTACAGTTCCCCCCCCTGTACGGAGCGTTAGCGCCAACAGATTTGCAGGGAAGATCGAGTCATGTAAAAATAAACGCATCTGTCTTTTCCACAGTCCTGATACATGGTGTGCCGCCTCCTATTCGCAGCTCCTGTTGCCGCCATTGTGGGGAGTTAAGGCAGCATTTGTTGCTTCATGGTCCTGGACAGAGCTGTATATCGCTGTCAATGCTGGCCCTACAACGCTCGCTGCCTCTTTAAAAACCTGGCGGTTGGTATTTGTTGGACCTCCCACTCGTGGCATCGCGCATACTGCCTTTGGCGGCTACGCACACTCGGCCCCCTGGGAACAGACTTGTGCAATCAGATTATATTCTCGTCACTGTACCTGCACACTTAAATCCAAAATCATCATCTTTTAGGCAACCGAGGGCGAGAAATATGTTAAGGAAGCTTAGTCCCTATGCCTTAGCCTCCACATCAATATCATGCGGTCCTACTTCGTCATTGTGTTCGGTATTTCGACGAATTGCAATGTTACAATGTTGTCCAGAGTGCCTACGGAGAGCTTGACGGCCTCGCTGGACCAAGGCTCTAGCCTCCGCGTGGGCGCCACATCAGTGTGTATATTAGTACTTAACAACTTATTGTAGAACAGACGCGGGATGTAAATCTAGTTCTTCCTTACGGAAAATTCTATCTCTAACGACTGTGACCCTGCGATTGCTCTAAACACTTTAACAATGTTTGAGATAATCGGCATTGTCGAAGAGGTGCTACGTGCACTCTTAATCGTTAGTATGACGATACGCTTCCTAACATCCTTAGAATGCAGACTTTGCAGCATACGGGCTAACAGTAATTTAGAAGAATACAAACATTCTGCTAAATTGCCATTAGACACCTAAATAACTGTCTACTATGCAAGAGAGCAGTTTTTAGATGCTTAAAGACTAGCTTGTCTACGAATTCTAGTATTAGTAATTCTATATTAACAAGAGAAACTACTATGTCTGTATTAACTATGCTCTATCTAAGACAAAAGATAAGGAAACTGTGCTCTATGTGTAACTTCTGTGGTCGTTAATGTCCTGCATCCCGTCTCCGGCTAGGGCTTGCTGACAATCAGTTCCAGCCGTTACAAAGACGACATTCCTCTTATCCTTGTCGTTATATTCCGCAAGTTCTTCCGTCGTAGCAGTATTGCATTGGTCATCGTCCTAGTCTTTTATCACGACGTTTTTGCCACTAAACCCTGTTTCTTTGAGCAGCATGTCCCAAATCCTCTCGTCAACGACCGGACTCAATCCGTGTATCCTCGTTCCTTCCCTTTACCACCACCTAGGCAAGGTGCTGAATAAGAACGTCGCAGCTCTTGAATACTCAAGAGGCGGTTGTGGACAGTAAATTTCAAAGTCTTTGGATTGAACGGATGCAGAGTTGTAGATCTTAGTGTTTGTCCGTTTGTTATAAAAATAGAGCAGGTGTTGAAGGAGAAGCTGTAGATCATAACGAAAAACGTTATCGAGGATCGATGATCAACCTGGTCCAAGTTTCGATTAAGAACGTTACCAAATGTTGGCTACTCAATGTATTGCAATGTTGAATAGTATTGAGGCAACTGGACCTCTGGAGGACGCATCAGTATAATGAAATTTGGCTTTGATTGATTTACCCCATACTTGGATTCTGCCCTACTGTTTGCGATGTGTTTTGTTATCATACAATTACGCTGTACACACTTTTGCGGTGCGATTATGAAGCTGATGCGTCTCTCATCTGTTCGCGTATGTTTTTCTTATTGGAGTAGTTTCCGTTATGTTGCAACCAGAATGATCTAAGTGGTCTTAGGCGGTTCTAGTTGATGATGTCTCTCAAGACTACTACTGTTCTAGGAGTGCGTGTGTAGCTAGATCTAACGTCCTAGAACTAGAAATTATACATATGTTACCCCCCACGGAGATATTCGGAAGAATCTAAACTGTCGGTCCACGTTATTCGCAAGCTAACACAGTATCCAAGAACCGTACCCAAGCTGCTACAGCATAAAACCCATCATCTCTCTACGCAAAAGCCAGAAAAATGCGCTTTCCAGGCACAAGAGGCCAGACACTAAACATTGTTCTCGGAGACTCTACCAAGACCGTACCATACCTAGAATGCAAAATCAAAGACGAAAACATACCGCAGCAGGGATTCGCTAATGGTCGCCCACTTAACTACTAATCCGCCGATCTAATGCCTAGTGGGGAAGCCTTGTTGTCACTTGCACGAATAACAGAAATGTCCCTTAGTTCTCCCACATTCAGGCACAACTCGGTTGCACAGTTTTTACTGCCAAGATTCCACCGGAATTGAGAAAGAGTGCGCTGCTTTGAAATCATCGTTAAAATGGGATCCTCTGTTCGATTAAATACTAGTTTCTTGCAAGGATAGAGAACCGCATACAATACTAGGCCCCAAACTAAACGAAGTGAGTTTTAGCGTGAGAGTAACTACAACAAGGTAAGATTAATCCAAGTTACCCAATTGAAAACTATTGCCAACCCCGCTAATAATATCTCAGCTATTGATTTTCAGGGCCCCCTTGATAGATCTATCTCGGTTGAGTGCATTTGCCACGGCCGTGCCCACAAAACAGTGCCTCATTAAGATGGCTTCTGTTGAGCGGCACCGGATACGGTACATTATTACAGACTAAAGTTATCTGAGTTAGGCGCAGCAATGTGCGGTGGCACATCAACAGGGCCTACGGTCCAAGACATAGGTCTAAGCACGTTGGTTCGTATCCCTATTGAAGTTCTGCCAATCAGAGAGGTAAAGCACCTGTGATCAAAAATGGTGATTGGCAGAATCTCAACAGGGATACTAACCGATGTGCCTATATCCTATACCGCATGTGACATGTTCGAGATCAAAAGAGGCGCCCTTACTCGCCTTTAGGCTTGGCTGCCGTATACGCAGAACTGTAGGCCTTTGCACAGTCCAATCCACTTCCGTGACGCTCTCTTTCTGTTGCTTCCTGCTTGTGCCGACAGATCTCGCGGTCTAGGCATTTCGAGTGCGCAGTGTGCATGAAATGTAAAGTGCCATGCAGTCTGCTCTGCAACCAAGTGAGGGACTTCGTCCAATGAAGCAGTTCCATGGCTTCACAAGCTCTATGTGGCTGCTCGTCGGCAAAGCTGAACATATGTGGCTGCTCGTGGACATAGCTGAATCTAAACGATTGCCATACACTTGTCAAAAAATCTTCGTCAAAAAAGCCCCCAGAGTATCGATCTGGTTGCGCAAATGTTACCACTCGTCCACAAACGACAAGACAGTTGCTTGCATCACCACGGGACCCCGTCATGAGGCAGATCAATTCAATAGACTGTGAAAAGGTGTATCTTGGTGCATTTATCTGCAGCTGAATGTGTCACACTAAGGATATGGTCTAGCTTGATGGGACTGAACTTGTGTCTTGAAGATCATCTTTTGCGGCATAAATACTGAGACTCCTCCCTGGTGTTCAATCTGCATCAAATCATTCCAAATCCACTTTTATTCTTATCATCGATTTCCCTACCTTACGATGGCACCCTACACTATGACGATCGAGCTCGGGAACCAGAGCGGCCGCTATATCGGCTTCATCAGTTCTGGCACGGTCTCCGATCTTGGTGGCAAAACAACGGTTGAGACTGAGGAAGACGTGGCGTCTGTGAAGGTGAGCAAGTCCGGAGGTACAGACGGCATGTTCAGCGTACTGTCTTTCGTTGCCGTGAATGGTACAGACACAGTTGAAAATTTCCCCTTTACTGTCTGGATAAGCATGGGCGCGGCG
Source organism: Herpotrichia juniperi (assembly GCA_014905255.1). Taxonomy (NCBI): domain Eukaryota; kingdom Fungi; phylum Ascomycota; class Dothideomycetes; order Pleosporales; family Melanommataceae; genus Herpotrichia; species Herpotrichia juniperi. Next base: position 232,344 of record BLYF01000053.1, on the reverse strand, counting down.
AAAGGCAGCGAAATTGAGGTCAAGCTTGTTGACGCAACCACGATCATCAATGGCAATTACAATATTTTGCGCAGTATTGGATGGGCGGATGATGTGCAAAAGAACAGAAACTGGCATGTTGATCAGATTGAGCAGGCCGGATTTACAGTAAGTGGTCATTATTGACAAATAAGGATAAATTTGCTGACTTCTTGATAGATCAAACTTGTGAAGGTCATCAAAGAGTACCCAAACGCTTACTACAAGTTGAACATCAATCAGTACGTTCCCTGATCCCTAGCTAGATTTGCATGTACAACGGCTAATGATGTCACAGCTCGAAAGATCTAGAGGGATAAGCAAGGATACCGACATTGCTGTGAAACGCGCTGGTGATGTGCATATATAATCAGCAAGTGCTCCTATCTCCATGCACCGCGAAGAAACTGTCACACCCGCTTCTTTATATCATCACCACAACGCGTCTTTCGTGATCGCCAAAGTGCGTCGTTCTCTCCGAAACAGCGTGGTCTTCTGAAGTAGATAGAAGCTGTCAACAGAGATAGACATTTATCTTCTTTTCCTCTGCTTTATTATGCACCTGTCTATAGGCTACGTAAGACTTCTAGCTATTTTTCTATTACTAGTTTAGCAACTTGTTAAGGCATGCAAACTATAATTAAGATTTATTCACAGCAAATTCTACCTAGGTGTAAGCTGTGCTTGCAGTAGCGTGTAGTATTACCTTAACGGTGCTAATGCAGTTCAGCTTTTATCTCGCAGTATGGCAAGCCTATGCAAGAAAATACCCAAGAATTTGTAGAGTATATAGTATTTATATATTGCATATTTTTAGACAGCCCGCGAGCTATTTTGTAGTTGTTAGCGTTTTTAGAGGCCCGTGGCACAAATTCTTTAAAATTGTAGGTTTAACCTCTTTTCTGATGAGGGTAAGTGTCTACTGCAATCTGCGATAATGCCTGTTGTATCTATGCCAGCTCTGTTATGTTATAAGTTGATAATGTTTGGCTTTCAGTCAAAGATATCATATCCAACGACTGACTTGATGTTTTGTTCCCAGATCGTAATCTACTTTGTCCCAAACTCTGAGAAGCTTGTTTTTAAACATCTTCTCCAAGTCTCCTCTCGCTGGCCCCTAGAACTCACCAGCGATCCACCATTATATCAGACTGATTAAAGAGACATCCGGCGGTTTATCTAAGTCGACAGTTGCTGCATTGAAAAAACAAGTATATATATACACGATAGTATAGATCTAAGTGCAAAGACGAGCAATAGACGGTGACGCACAATCTGACGAGATGTTGGCGTGGGTGAGAAAGTAGATGGGACTATAAAGGTCATCGCTTAACATTAACGCTCATTTCTTCCCAGACCCAAACTATGGGACCTGAGATAATTGTCTACCCGAGATGTTTCTGAACGAAAACATCATCCAAATTAACATACGCTACTCCAACTTTAGCAGGCTTGCTATCGCCCTCATGACTACCTAAGTACAAGCACTCTCTTCTAGCACCCTCATTTCTCGCAAAGTCTTCGAACTCATCTTCTAGTCCAAGCACATTTAGTATTAAGCGTTCGGCGTCCGTTAAAACCGACAAAATTCAAAAATCGGAATCCTCATGGTGTCTCTCTTTCACCTTCCACTTTGCAACCTTCTGCCCGCCAAGACGGACTTCGAAGAATTTATAGTGAATGCTGTGATTTGGCTCTCGTTCTGTCCTGCCTACAGCATATCGTGTGAATGTGCCAAGGGGCAGCGTAGCTTTCCTCGTTTCCCCCTCTGCCTCGAGATGCGATTCGAAAATAACGGCTTCTGGCTTGGTTGCAGCCTGACACAGCAGTGCGACCGTGAGGAGGAAGTCGTTGCGACTCATCGTTTCATATGCGACATCGAGAATGCGAGCGTACGCTGGAAGAATGTATCTAAAGTCAGAGACGACAGCCATACCGATCTCGCCTGTGAGAACCCCCAAAATTGTATTAGTGTAACCGTTCCAGTCCTTCTTCCAAATCAAGTGAGCTATGTTCAGGAATGAGTCGCCATCTATATCCCTCTCTTGATAGTATGATCCACAACCACCAGAATCGCGCTGGTGCCCAACATATGTGACCTGGTATGGGTTATTGCGATATTTTCGCATCTCATGTATGATCCACGGACGCAAAAGCGTCTTGTAGAACAGTCTATAGACTCGAGGGCTTTCCTCGCTGGGTAGGTCATAGGCTGTGATAACGGGTACTGTCTCATATAATCTCGAAAAGGCAAGGACTTCCTCGATCAGGTTATCACTACTTCGCTGTTGGTTGATAGAGATGGCGTCGATGAAGAGGTATTCGATTCCTACCGACTTCGCGTGACGAACAGCGGCGAGAATATTGAGTGACAGACCCGGACGAGTGGTATCCCAGCGCCATGAGAGGACAGCGACGGTCCAGATGTCCGGCATGGGTAATATTACCCGCTTCGTGGGTAGGTTCGCAAAGTTCAAGCACCCTTGCCCGTCATTTTGGAGCTGATTTTCGTCAACTTCGGTCACAATGAGTGCCCGAAATGAGGATGGCGAGATTTCAGGATTAATGACCATGTTGTTCAGTTATCAGGACTACCAAATCACCGCCTTTTATGCGACCTACCAAGCGTTAAGCTTCGAGTAGGAAGCTCGCATATTTCTAGATGAGTTGACCCACCTGCTATTTGATAAGGGTCCTTTCCGCTGAGATCTCTTTGATCCAGAATGTCTTCAAGCTTTCATAGCCCGATAGGTAGGTTTTCAAGTTACCGGGGTAGCGCTCATACAGGAGAATAGAACACTAATTTATACTAAGAAAGCGATACATTGCAGAATTTGGCGAGTGTAGCTAAATGCACATCCTACAATGTGGCGCGGGGAGGTTGAGGTACCGTGATAAGGCCACAGCAGAAGGGCGAGTTTGCAAGCAACCGGACTGAATTATGCTGATATCTTAAGAAGTGGGCGAATATTTTGATCACACTAGCAGGGCGGCCGACCTGCTTTGGCTATAGGGTTGCGAAGGTGTAAGCTACTTTTGAAGTGGAGAAAGTAATGGTAACTGTGGGTTGCGAACAGACGGAGAGTTGTTCTTGGCGTGGACATTTGGCAACAGTGAAAGCGCATATGTCTGGCTGCTAAAAATAGCCCAGCACATGCCCGTCTGTAGATGTTTCGAGAAAGTACGCCACACTTTCAATCGTTTTGGTATAGTGTGTGGTAAATTACAGTTAGGTAATATACAATACTCAGTCTAGTAAGCCCACTAAATCTCTGCACTAAGACACAGAAACTTTAAAGTTTCTACTTTTCAACAGCCAAACGTCTTGAAACCTCGAAGCTATCTTTCTTTCTTAGTCAAATTATTGCCCTAAGATTCCAAAATCTAAAAATACTTAGATATTTGCGGTTGAGTGGGGGTGCAAAGCAAATGTAGCTCTAGATGGTCTGAAAGGAACGATCGACAGGATGATCAAAAGTGCTGTATTATTTAGCTACACAACAGCTTTCTATTGAGAAATATCCAAAGAATAATACTACGTTATTTGAAACTCGACAGAACTGTGGGGAGGGGTCAAGATGCCTTAAAATTAGATTTATGTCGGCACAGGTGGTTTTCCGCCACTTATAGAGGGGCGTTACAGTGACAAAGTTTCAGGATCGTGGTTTTGAAGCTCTTTGGGAGCTGTCGTTGGAACTGTGGTCTGGGTAAGCTGCCAACCATACTTGAGATGAAAATTCTGCGTAATAAACAAAGTTTCAGGATACTGACCAAAGAATTTCAGTTACACTACATATTAATTAGGAGATCCTACTACAATCTATGATAGAACACGCCTCTCAATTATCTTATATCTATGCCTGAGACGCTATATTCTAGGCTATCCAAGAAGACTATGTTCGAAGATTCCTTTTCGCATACCTTGGCTTACAATAGGGATTCACGTGTGATCCTTCCTATGTTAGCAGGCTTGAAACATACAGCTCAAGCAAATCTGCCACCTCTAATACCATCAGTTTATCTACGGTTGTTCAATGTCAAGTAATTATCCAATTAGCCATCACTAACGGCGACCCTGCGCCCGACGACCCTCCGAACGACGAGTCTCAGGTCCCCGACCCCGTTGAGACTCTTCCTGCCCAACGCGATGCACCGGGATCCACGTCCCATTCGTGTTCTCCGCAAACAGCTGACGACCCTCAGGCACAATCGGCTTCCGACAAACCGGACATCCAGTCGCATTGTTAGCAGCCGAGTTCACCCACTCGTTCAAGCACTTGACGTGGAACGGGTGAGCGCACACGTGCGGCGTTACAAGCGGGTTGGATGTAGTGTGACCTTCTAAGCAGATGGTACACGTAGCATCTGCTGGTGGGTTAGTGAGAGGTGCACAATGGGGGTCGACTGAAACGAGAGCGCCGCCCGCAGCGATGGGGAGGTTATGGGGAATGTCACGGATGTCCATGGAGGGACCGGTGGAAAAGCTGTCACCGGCACGGGGGATGCGGTCTTCACGGTGAGCGCGAGGGGCGGAGGAGCGTTGATCAGTGACGAATCCAGAGGGGAGTCGACCGCTGTAAAAGTCGCGCTCATCGCCAAAGTGCTGGCGAGGGCCACTGCCAGAGGAGGGTCTACCAGAGCGACGACCTCCAAAGACATCACCACGGGGGCCCGTACGAGAACCATTTCCGAATAAGTCCGTATTAGGGCCCATGTGAAAACCATCCATAATGCTACCAAACATGCCAGGGTGACCTCCTACACCGACAAGACCCATACGAGGACCATTTATGCCCATAGACTCAAAGAAGTGACAAAGTTCGCCCATGTCGTCCGTACCCATAGAACTACGACGACCTTCATGACGACTGCCAGAGCGAAGGGGAACAAAACGGACGGGAATGTTGTCGTTTCCAAGACGCTGTCCAAAACCACCAGGCTGCCAACGCTCTTCTTCATACTCCTCATCTGAGTCATGTCGATGTCCATGCGAGGCAAAGCGAACATGACTAGAAGGCCTACTAATGGGGACGCGAACTACAACACGAGAGGGCCCACGAGCTGGGGGGTGAACTACTGGCTCCCAAAATTCGGAGGGGTAGTCGTTAGGATCAAAGCCACTAGACATCGAATGTCCGCGAGGAGGTCCATGAGAAGATCCGTGACCACGAGATGATACGTGACCATGAGATAGTTCATGGGAGAGTATGTGAGAAGGTACGCGCCGACGAGAATCGAGCGCTTGCTCCTGACGCTCACGATAATATTGAAGGCCCCAGCCAAATCCAGAAGGGCGGCTAGAGCTACCACTAGTGCGGCCAGAGAAACCCCAACCTGGCATGTTGATTTTCATTGATTTGGCTTTTGAAAAGATCAGATTGAGTGCTGTTGTGTTATGGTGCTAGAGTGGGTTGGGTGTTGAGGTTTGCGGGTCGGAAGTGTGGTGCTGAGGAACGATAACTACTGAAAGAGAGGAGGCTTTATAGACAAGTCAAGCCGAACTTGTCACTGAACGAAGCAGTAGTTTGGTGTTGTGAGTGAACGTAGTATTGAAAGACGAAAAACCCCAGCAGACCGTACGTTGTGCACACACGTCGGTGTGGTCGAACTAATGAAGGCGGTTGGATTCGTCGGCGGTGATTATGTATTGTGCAGGCACTTGAGCGTCCTTAAGCTAAGAAGTGGACGTCAGAGGACTTTAAGTACAGCACACATTAAGTCTGGTGATATGCTGGATTCTGCACCCGAAATGCCCGTTTTGCTACTTTTTAAAAAGTGTATTACTAAATTACATAACTTTTAATAGTACGAAATATTTCAGTATCCGCTACACAGCTAAATATTAATCTCGTTACTCTAAAGTAGTTCTACTGTGATGTTAAAAAAGTAAAAGAAATGTAGAAAAATAAAAAAATTATAGTCTTAAACCTTTTGCTTAAGAATTTTTAACACCCCAAAGATGTAATAATATTCTTAGGTATGTTATTTGTACTGTGCAAATTATATAACTGTAGTTTACTTGTACTTAGAATTGGATTTTAGATAGGGAAGTAGGTATGTTTTAGTTTACTGCGAGCGATGTTACCAGACTTAATGTGTAGTAATGTAGTTCGTAATATTTACACGACATCATAGAAGCTCTAAAGGAGTGAATGTGTTCTATGCAGGCCTGTCGGTGTGCTGTGAAAGCTGTGGGCTGTGGTGCTAAATTGTGCAACCGCCTTTACTTCATGTGTGAGAGGAAGAGGTCTCCTGGAAATTGAGAGGGCCTGCACTAGGCGCGATCGGAGAAGTGGAGTTGCCAAAGTCGAATGCTAAGAATGCCATGGAAATTAAGAGTGACTTCGTAGAGATGAGTGAAAGTAAGCCTAGTACTTTTGAGACAGATGGAGTTTGAGAATGAAAAGCGATTCCTAGCAAGAGGTATAGAAAGTCAGAGATCCGAATATTAAACTAACCTGAATAATGTAATAGCTGTGAGTGATCCTGTGCTTAAAGCAACGTCGTGTCTGATGTATTATCTTCAGTTGTTGTCCGTCGAAGATACGCAATGCTTACCTGGGTACTGTTATGGGCTTGAAACTCATCGCCTGCAAGCGAATACATCCAGGCGTATACCCAATCGAATACGCAGTCGTATATTTTGGCTTTTGAAGTTGAAAACGTTGGAATGAGGCTTTGTGAAATTAACAGAAATATGAACGGCACAAACTTGACGAGCAACGTTTTGATCATGTGAAAATAGGATGAATGAAGGGTGATGTATCTAAGAAAAATATCTTAAAGAAGAGTGCATATATGCGGTGCCATAGAACGATGTGTTAGTAAATCGACTTTTAAGGTTGAAAGCGGAGAAAGAGAGCAGCAGCGCGTAAAATGCTTGATGTGAGCCTCGATGCAAAGAATGTGTACATGAAATACCATGTTTATGCTACTCAAAGAAGGTGTATTTCGCAGATATGAAGTCACATTGTTGACTAAAAGTCAACGGGAAGGAAAACTCGGAGACGAGTGAGATCCGGCTAATGACGTCAGATGTTCCGAACTGAAAGCGCCAAGAACCAGCACCTTCCATCCTTCATCTCATCTTGTCGCTCTTCGACACCACCGACTGTCCATCAAACCTGAACCTTCCTACTGCAATGGCACTCAAACTACCATTCAACAGGCTCGCCGATATTAGTCGCTCCGTGTGCGATCCTATGGTGCGCCGCACCCCCTCCTCGCATCGTCAGGGCAACTTCGAGCTTCACGGCTGCATAAATTGTATGTTTGGGCTCAGGATCGCAATTGAAACAGTGCTCACTGCTTATTTTTACTTATAGACGCCGCCTATGTGTGACCGATCCCTCCACCGCCGAGTGTCACCGTATCTTTGAACGAAACTGAACCATCCATTCATGGCTTCCCCAAGCCACCAGAGCCCGAAAGGCGCATAGGCGCATGTTTAGCACATGAATGGCAGCACCTACGACTAGAATGAACCTCTGTGTCACTATAAGTTGGAGCTAGAATATGACTTCTGAGACGGTACAACACGACCGGGGTTAAGGCTGAACAAAGCACACCCATTGAGCGTACTGTATATCCGCTGTCTGATTAAGGACTGGTTTCTGTCTAGTCGACACATCTCTACGTTATTTGGAGGAGGCTGAAGTCGGCGCTGAGACTCTGCAACAAAATCTCGAGAATATGGGAACGGGGCCACATCTACCGCAAGAGCGAGCCTGGAGAGCTTAGACAATTGTTCTGTCACGACCTGTTCCTCGGCATCTCTCTCTCGTGTAATAGTTCTCTCGGATTCGACTCAGTCTTACCAGTAATCAGCAACTCGTGTCTGTAATAGTGACCGACGATTCCACACACGAAGTGTGTGGCATGACGGGCACTCCTGGCTGTGCAGTCTGGTTGAGCGAATCTGCCTCAATCGCCATTTCTATGGCTCTCAGTCACATGCATGGCGAGGCAGGTTTTCAAGAAGCCAACTCTGGATCTCCAACGCATAGTCTCCTAAAGCTCTGATTTGGCCCATTATGGCTACTTCCCCTCTATGCTCGAAGAACGCTTGTCTCTCAAACTCGTATCTAGGATAATATTGGGAAGCGTGACATGCATACGGTACACTTTTGACTCTCGAACTTGAATCTGTGGATGGGAAATGGTCACAATCTGAATCACGTTGTTGACAGATTCGTGCAACTGATGACGGCTCACGAGGCGAACTCATGACCCTTTTGATCCAACACTCGTACAGAAAATTAGTACGTAGCTTGTTCGATGGTCAAAATGCATTTTCCAAGCATGGGCGGCGTAACTACCTGGTGTGGACTTAAACACTTCGAAGCCAAGCACGTCATAGATGTTTCAACTTCTACCCAGCGCCTTTGTCTCTCAAACTGAATGATGCACGGAGCACAGGTAGAACAAGACACCCGAGCACGAGTTCCCGTGGTTCAATGATCTCAGATAAAAGAAGGTCGCACTATGAGTGTCGCAATCGACTGTCGAAAATATGAACAAGGACGAGTGTTGTTCAGGCATAAAAAAACTATCCCTTTAAAGAAGCTGAAGAACGGGTCGGGCAACATGTGTAAGCTGACAAGTCCGTCTAGCGTGCTCAGCGGTTATACCTTCTGTTCGTGCATTGGTGCATTGCCACAAAGCTTAGATTGGGCTCACTCATGTAATCCTCCATATTCCAGCTTCTGAGTACCCCAGTCGAGCAACACGAACGCCCACCACCGTATTTCGGGCTAGTTGACTGTGGGGAAATTATCCGAGTAAGGCCGCGTAAGAAGTTGACAAATGAGCCCGAGTCTCGACTTTGGGCTAAATGCTCAAAAGACAAGCCTCCCAGCGTCGAACCATTCGTTTGCAAAAACATTCCACCATCTTTATCCCTTTACATCACAAATTCCGGAAACGATTGGGCTAACCGTGGAATATACAATAGCCGGAGACGCCACGATGCTCTTAATTGCGCGGATATATTCTTTTTACCTCGTGGTTTCTGTTGATGCGCCCTGAGTGCACAATATCCACCAACGAGGTGTTATTCCTGTGGCTCGAACAATTTGGCCTTCAAAGGCAGCATTGGCAGAGGGTTTGTTAATAACAAAAGGACCGATTCCAACCCGAACTCGGAGCTAACCAGCGCACCACAGTAGGGCACGATATGGTCCTACCTATCCTGGAAGCTCGGAGATCGCTTCTGCAAGAAAGCTGCAATGCCTTCGTGGCAGTCCTCAAGTGAGAAGCTGCTGTAATACAACGACCGCTCTATCTCCAGCCCGGTATGCAGCGTTGTGGCCTCGGCTGCTCATGTCAGTCACATTTTCCGGGATGAGGGTCGCAATAGAGTGCTTACCCGCTTTAACGGCCTGCTTTGCCAGCCCAATTGCAGGCACAGAGAACGCTGCAATTGCTTCCGCGATCTCCAAAGCCTTCTCCACAACGTCTTCTTCAGCCGTGAAGACTTTGTTCACAATACCAAACCGCTCCATTTCAGCGGCGGTTGTTGTTGAACCGGTTAATATCATCTCCATGGCCTATGAATGTCAACATGGTACGGCCCGACCACCGCTTAGCGACTGCGCAGGGTACACACTTTTTGTTTTCCAAGAGCCTTGGTCAAGCGCTGAGTTCCGCCGGCCCCGGGGATTGTGGCCAGTTTGATCTCCGGAAAACCGAATCTAGCATCTTCCGACGCAAAGATCATATCACACTTTATAAACACTGGTTTAGTTGCGGGAATCTGGGGAAGCCTCTATAACTCACCATCAACGCAATCTCGAAGCCGCCACCAAACTAATTTACTCGGTTACTTCCGGCCGATCTTGAACTGGGTGTGGTCGGGCACTTACTGCAAATCCTCGCACAGCAGCCATGATTGGCTTTCTGAATGTTGCGAACCCGTCTTCCAAGTCCTTCAACCATCCAGTCCGATAAGCTTCGACTGTGGATATTGCTGCCAGCTCCTTTAGATCAGCCCCAGCTGTCATTGTGTTAGTATGGTTTATCAAGCGTTATCAAGACTCGATATCCACACCGCAGAATGGAGTTTGACCCACACTGGTCAAGACTACAGCTCGAACAGCAGGATCTCGATCCAGTTTGCGCAACATCCTTGATAATTCATCGATTAGACCCTGGGACAGTGCATTCCGTTTGAGTGGACGGTTCATCTGAACAATCGCCACCGTTTCCCTGATTGACAGAACCACCTGCGAGATACCAGGGACTGCGACATCCATGTTTGGTGTAGCGTAAAGGTGTATTGGTTTCGGAGAAGAACAGAAAAACGAAGTGATTGCCTAGAGAAGCAGCTACTATACTGGCGCGTGCTTCTGGTCCTTTATACGCGCATCCTGTTGCATTTTGCTGCGGCGAATTTCTGAAGCAAGGGATCCCAAGACATAACGCCATCTTTATTGTCCGATCTACGTGTCCAAAATGGTTCTTCCTTATGACCTCCTAGCGATGTCTCTGCAAAGCATGAACCACTTGCAACGGTTTCCATGGTCCACATGATCTTGAGCGGCTCCATTTCTTAGCAGTTAGCGACTACTCGTCTGCGAGCGGATCTTGAAGTCATGGCTTTTCTTAAGCCGTAATATTATCGTGCGGTTGGTGCGACCTGGTTCTTGACATTTCCCGCTTTCGTTTTACTCGGCTGAATCACTGCCTTCCGCTTGCGGAAGTTGGCCGTAAGTGTGTAGGATAAACACCAAACCCCTGTCAACATGCTCACCTTCCTCTCTTTGCAATCTGTACTTCAATCCAATATCCAATCATTCCTGCTCTGTCGTTTTACTCGATTTCAAATCTTTTAATCAGCTCATCCTGACGGATCTGCCCCACGTTTTCTTCGGACGAACAGGATCCGTTGCGTGAATTTAATATATCTTCATCCGCATCCTGGAAAGGAAACCGGCATTACATTGTAATCGCGTGCAGAAATTATACACGGACGGATAGCATGGAGGCGCCGTTATGGCTTTCATGTGCTTTGTTCGCGGGTGTACATGCCTGGGCTCCAAGCCACGGTGGAATGGCGCTTCGACCAGGCTTGAACGTCAGAACCTTGTGGGTATATAAAGTTCGCACATATTCTGATACTAAATAAGTCATCTACATAGGTTTCGGAAATCCGTTGCTTCTTCATTTGAATACCATCTTCAACATGGGCTCTACTAATCTTTTTCAAGAAATTTCTCATCTCTCACCCGAGGACCAGATTCTTACGTCTCGGTTTGGACGCGGTTCTGCCATTGTAGCTCCTTACTCTACAGTACATGAAGCGTTCGAAAGCATTGTGGACTCGCATTTCTCATCTGTTGCAGCAAGACTTGGAGACAAACAGATCACATATGGCGAATTAGACACAGCAGCAAACCGACTGGCAAACTACCTCATCGAGGCTGGACTCAGGCCGAGACAGCGGGTATGTCTCGTGGTTCAGCGCTCCTTCGAGATGCTTGTGGGCATCTTTGCGATCCTAAAAGCAGGGTGTCAATATGTGCCGGTGGATGGCGGAGTTTCATCAGAACAAGCGTTGCGGCACATACTCAAAGATACAGATGCTCGGTTTGTGCTATGCCTACCCAACTTTGAGGCCAAGATTAGGACATGCTCTGATATAGAGATCGCGATGGTTGTGCTGGGTCAGGGTGTGGAGGATTTCAGCTCCAAAGAACGGCCAAACATACCTGTCTCTTCAGAAGACGGCATATACGCTATATACACCTCAGGTATGTCCATTCTTTATGGCTAAGTTATGTCAGCTAACCATTTTCGCAGGAAGCACTGGAAAGCCCAAGGGCGTTGATGTCTCACATAGAAACGTGACCAATGCATTGTTGTTAGAACCTGCAAATCTCGGAATCACGATTGGCTCCAAGGTGGCGCAAGTTCTCAATATAGCCTTTGACATGGGCGCTTGGGAAATCCTTGCTTGCCTCATGAATGGTGGAACTCTACACCTCAGAAGCTCAAGCTGGGAGGAGACACTAAGCGAAGTTGGTATCTCTTCGAACGTGAGTAGTATATCTGCTAACAAAATCAGGTCGACACATTCATATCAACACCCTCTATCTTGTCCAAGTATCGACGCAATCACTTTCCCAACATCCTAACCGTCGTCACTGGCGGCGAACCTTGTCCTCAATCGTGAGTCTCCTACGACTTTTCGCTCGTTTTCTTATGTTGATGAATCTTCAGATTAGCGGACGAGTGGGCTGAAAATGCTACCTATTATAATATATGTGGCCCAACGGAGATCACCATCCTGAACACCGCCCATAAACATCTTCCAGGAGTGTCACTCTCGATTGGGAAACCGCTCCCAAATACCACAGTCTACATCTTGGACGACGAAGAGAATCCTGTTTCTATCGGATCAAAAGGCTCGATGTGGGTTGGAGGTGCAGGTGTTACTCGAGGATATATCAACCTATCACAACTCACTTCAACTCGATACAAGCTAGACAAATTTTGCAATAATGGGTAGGCTTCTATCAACGCATCACCCAAACCACTGCTTACACTTGCGCAGTTCTAAGATGTTCAACACTGGAGACATCGTGAGTTGGCGGGAAGATGGCTGTTTAGACACCTACGGTCGATTGGACGATCAAGTTAAGATCAAAGTAAGATATCCTCTCTATTATCAAGGTAGACACGCTAACGATTGCAGGGCTTCAGGGTTGAGTTGGACGGTGTTACAACAGTCATAGAGGTAAGCTGACCTCTCATCGCTTTGGACACGTCACTGACCTATTCCAGCAATTCCCCGGGATCGTGCGGGCATGTGCCAGCTTGATGGATGGCGTACTGCACGGGTTCTACACCACGACTACATTAATCGACGAGCACGACCTGGACGCATTCGTCAGACAACATTTGCCATACTACTCTGTTCCTGAGAAGTGGAATTACCTTGCCGCGATCCCGTTGACGCCGAATGGAAAGATCAATAAAACCCAATTGTCTAAGGTGGCTTTGCGTGCTACCAAGACTGTATCTATGAGGAGAAAATCGGAGTTCACTACGAAGGATCTTTATCATAGTGCTCCAGTACGAAAGGCTTCGCGGACTACCAAGGCAACGAAGAGGAATTCTGACTTAAACAAGGAACTCGACCGCTCCGCACCTGCGCTTCACGATCTGGAGAAGGGCGTGACAGAAATTAGCTCCATTGATATTGCTCTAGCAGACAGCGTATCGGATCTTGATATCTCCTCAATCAAAGAAGACAAGAAACCAGAAACACTCCCAACGAAGAAGGGCTTGCATGGACAGAGATGGCTTCGACATCGGGCTTTTATCCTCTATCGCCGCTTCTTCACCATTGTGATTATCGCCAACGTTGCCGCCGCTGCTGTGATTCTCTACAGGAGAGTCAAGAAGGAGAGGCCCATGCTTGCTGACCTTGCGACTGCCACGGCAGCCAACCTATGTATGGCGGTACTGATGCGCTCGGATCCCGTCGTCAACCTTCTGTTCACCATCTTCTGCTCGGTTCCAGTATCATGGCCACTTTCCATACGAAGACACTGCGCGCGTATTTTTCACATAGGCGGCATACACAGCTCTTGTGCCATCGCCGCCACTATGTGGTTCTTTATCTTCACCATAGGGGCAAGCCTGGATTTTGCGAAGCCACTGGATCTCAGATGTATCAGCACGGCATCAATCATCTTGACCTACCTCATCCTCATCATCTTCATCACCATGGGCTCCATGTCGCATCCTACCTTCCGATCTAAGCACCACAACATTTGGGAGATGACCCACCGCTTCGGCGGCTGGATAGCCCTCATCTTCCTCTGGATTCAAGCCTTCTTCACAACCCGCGATCTCACTCGCGACGCTGGCATCGCACCCTCGCAAGCTTACCTTCACGCGCCCCCCATTTGGTTCCTTACTGTTGCTACTATGGCCATCATCTTTCCCTGGCTACATCTCCGCAAGGTCCCCGTCCGCTCCGAAGTCTTATCCAGCCATGCCATCCGTCTACACTTCGACTACACCACACCTGTAGTTGGCACCGCAGTCCGCCTAGCCGAGCGCCCGCTCGTCGACTGGCATGGCTTCGCCACTATCACAAATACGAATGGCAAAGGCTTCAGTCTCGTTGTCTCTAACGCCGGTGATTTCACAAAACGCACAATCGGCCGAGCGCCTTCCCACATCTGGGTCCGCGGAATCCCTACGTGCGGCGTCCTCCGCATCTGCACGCTCTTTAAATCTGTCGTCCTTGTCGCGACCGGTTCCGGCATCGGCCCCTGTCTCGCTGTGATTCTCGCTAAGAAGACGCCCGCAAGAATTCTCTGGACAGCGCCGAACCCCGAGCAGACGTTTGGACAAGAAATCGTGGATGCGGTTATAGAGAAGGATCCCAAAGCGGTCATTCATAATACGCGCACGATGGGGAAACCGGATATGAGTCTTATGGCGTACAGGCTGTGGAAGGAGAGTGGAGCCGAGGCTGTGTGTGTTATTAGTAATAAGAGGTTTACGACGCAGATTGTTTATGCGATGGAGGCGCGGGGCATTCCGGCTTACGGGGCGATATTTGATTCATAGAGTGCGAGTAGGAGACGCGTTGGGTGCAAGTAGAGAATTGGCCTAGATGCGGGTGTTTGCTGGAGTTTGGAGAAATTCTGAATATAGTTACTCATAATGCTATGATATGTCCAATTCTTATCTTCGGTGCTGTATCCACTACTCTATACTTGTTAATAATACAGTTAGAGATATGCAGGGCGACTATTGCGCTGCGTATGAGCGACTCCTCAACATAAACTAGCTTCTCCACAAAGATAAGCTTTAGTAGCCGACGATGCAGTGAAGGCTTGGTGAATAACACATCAAGTATAAAATACTTTGTAGAGCTAGCAGTGTGTACTGATACATCTCTTACAAGGCGGCTGGTATCGCCGGGGGAAGTCACTGCACCGCAGAGAGGGTTGAGTTGGAGCGCTATTGTTCGAACCATGGTGGGTGCACTTTTGGGTTGTCTTTCTATGCTATCTTCTTTTTGGGCCGACTGCCCACCAGTAGTCTTTTTAAGCCTGCCGGTGCGGCTAGGGTTGAAAGAGCCTCCGAGATGTGGAGTAGCACTTTTTAGTCTCTAAAAATATTCTGCTTCCCTTCTTTGTCAACTTCTCTATTCATATTGCCTACTGTAATACCTCATGAGAGAAACAACCCCCCCTTACACTACTGTTCGCAAGCGTGATATTCACATTAACTAAGATAGTGGTCACTCCACAGCAACGTTCATATATCTATCAAGCTCAATTTCATCATAATGTACTGTATTTATCAAGTCTACTCACTCTAATGCCAATCTTAAGGGGTTACTTCTAATCTTTGCAATAGCTCAAATCCTCCTTCTATGGTCATGCGTCCTTCCCCAATATGCCTCTCATATCCTTACACACAAGTGACAAAAGCACTCTGGAACGCAGATCCTGCTTGCGTGCAAGCACCCACGGGTGCCGCAAACGACGTACCCGTACATGTGGTACTAGCATACAACTTGACTATACCCCACATCGTTAGCTTTACCCTCTTCACATTTATCCTCGTGGATTTCTTACCAGTGCATCCCGCAGCCGCACTCTCAGTCTTGTAGCTGATGATATCTGGTACGTTGTTGTTGCGATCCAACAGCACGCACGTATTGGCAGTGAAGACAGGATCTGCGTAGATCAGGTTCGTGCAGCCGCCTCCAGAGTAGAGGTCGCCGACTGCGTAGTAGGAGCCGCCTTGGCGAGGGGAGAGAGACGAAGGGGCGGCGTTGGCGAGGGAAAGGAGGGTGGTGAAAACCGTGGCGAGGGTGACCGTGGAGAGCATGGTTGGTGAATGTATGTTGAACTTTGGCGAAGATGTTGGCTAAGGGGAAGGAATGAAGGCAGTGGTGGAGGTGATGAGCAGAAGTTGATGGGGACGAGGAGTAGTTTATATATTCCCCAAACCCCTGTTTTCTATCGTATACAGAATCCTCCCTCTATTCTTCTCGTCTCGGAGCACCGGCACGCATTCCATCTCCCTTTCCTTCTTTCTACAAATCATGTTTATCCTCCTCATTCTCGCTGAAGCAACGAGGTCAGTAACGCTACGGATTCATCCGGTACGAAACTTTCTTCAGCCACAAACGTTTGCCTTCTCGAATCATCGTCTGCATCGGGGTATAATGGGGTCGATATGTGATGTTGGTGAAGTATGAAAAGTGTGATGATGCGAGCCACATACATGTATACATAATCAAGGAACAGTAAGCTTATCCTCACAGCCTCCAGCTTCCTAAGTAGGTAAGTCGGTCAAAAGGTCTGAGCCAGTCAACGTATTTGACTATTCACGAGTGTCAACAAATGCCAATGAAATCAAATATTGATAAGTGATAACCGGGTCGCAGGATCAGAACGTGCATGCATGAGTGGAGCTTAGAATCGATAGTTCCTGGTCAGCGGTACGGGACGGTAGCAGTAATCCTGCAGTACCGCCGACGGTCGCGTTCGACAAACGTTCGAGAACCCCACGTGTGAGATTTTGGATCATATGACTAGCTGGATGGTCCATGCAGGAAGCTTACCTTGACTAAATCAAGTGATTCTACAGACTTGGTTAGCAGGTAATTATGAGACATATTCATACAGTAGATATGAACTAGGCATGCAGCAAGGTTGCAATGGGATATTGCAGAATTAAATGGAGTCCTTCGTACACCTTGAGAACCTCAGCGAGTGTTCATCGAGCCCATGTCTTTTTATGTGAACTATAGGACAAGAAAACACCTTAGAGCTGACGGTCGTGACATATGCAAGTGCGGGTACCGCCTCTATTCCCCGTGCCCCGTCCCGAAATGTCAAGAGATCTTGGACGTCATGTGGCGCTGTTGGTGGCGGATGTGTGGGGGCTGCTACGTGACCTGACAGCAGATACGAGGATTCGACGCACATCGGCTACAGAGTTCTCGAAGAACTACAAGACTCGTGTTTGGTTTCTGGAGATGTTGTTGGATAATGGTGTTAGGTCTAATTATCCAAGGTAAACGTAACACGAATGTGGCTGCTTATTGTGACCTAACCGAGATTGATAACATATATTTGCGAGATGTTATATCAGCACCTAGAGCAACATAAGAAAACGGTGTGGACAACCAATAGACACCATAGGAGAATTGTGCGCGAGGACCAGACCATATAGGGGATATAGTATAAAAAAAATGACCAGTAAAAACGAACTTGACAGAGCAAACAAAGCTGAACTTCTCGGGCATCATGCCCAATCATGTGCCTTTCCTCTGATGTCCTTCGTTTCAACCCTCCCTACACCCTTATACATGTCATGCCTATCAATCAAGCTGTTCGCCGTGGTCGCAAGATCCAGTTGATTCATGCCCGTCTCAAGCGGGTCGATGTCATCGTCCGCTGTATCATGTGTACGCACGCTCTCGAGCCTTGAGTTCAAATTGAAAGGAGTGAAATCATCAGATACTGCTGATAATGATTTTGATCGCACTGGCGTGAGGCCACTGTAGTCGGATTCTGCGGACTGTCTTCGTCGCATGTCTTCAGACAGTGATCGCTGAGGATCCTCGTACTCGGTTGGACTTGCAATATTCTTTGTTCGGGGAACTTTCTGGGTCGATTTCGCTTTTGACTTTAGGCGCGCAAGGAAACCAAGTCGCTTCTCTTTCTCAACTGTTTTCGTGTCTTGAGTAGACTGTGCAGAATGTGCAGCCTGCGCTTTTAGTTGTCTGACGGATTCTGCTGATGCGTTTCGTGAGGCAGATGTAGGACGACTAGAAGTTGTGGGAGTTGTAGGAGTAACATAGGTCGCCGGTGGCTTGAATGCTCTTGCGTTGGCGAGGCTCGTGTCCTTCAGCTCATTACTGAGATACTTGAGCGCCGTCTGTGTAATCTCAACGTACTCGGGATAATCCTGGACACATGCTTCCTGTATCAATCTCAACTTCTCCCAATCTTTTCGCACAACTGGACCCGACATTTCTGGATGCCACCCAAATGCCTTGATATCGGTTCTCATGCCTCGATCGACCTGATCTTTGACTCCCATGAGCGCAATCAAACCGTCCACTTCAATACGCACGGTCATGACGAATTGGTCGAACTTTACGACATCGCGGACCGTCCAGTGCTGCATAGTCATGCTCATTCCTCGCTTCACGGGAGCTCTTACGCCCATCTGTCGCACGAGGTCTTGCAACAAACCGAACTTTTCCCGAAAGGCTTCGAGTCGGTTCGTATCCAGCGCAGGGTATTCAATACTAGAAAAACGTTTCGGAGACTTTAACCCATACTTCTCCATCAACTCCTCTCGCGAAAAATGCAACGGTCGTCCCGCAATCTCGTCCAATGCCGCACGGACCTTCTCGGCCGTTCCAGCTTCATCTAGTCTTGCGTCTCTGATACCAAAGTGGATAGGCAGATGTGGTTCTGGATTTGTCGCACCAGGATGACTAGGGATCATGTGCCGTGCAATGGTCGCAGGTGGTGAAGAGATGCCGACCGCATCGCCAAAGATGAGCAGGCGTCCCTGCTGTAGGCCCAGCTTTGCAAGAGCTACTTTCTGATGGTGATCTGAGTCCTTAGATGGATGAATGAGATTGAAGGCCTCGACGCAGGTACTGAATTGGGTTGCCAGGGACAGAACGTTGGAGAGGATCTGAGCTCTAGAGAGGGCTGGTGGTGTTGTTGGAGGGGTGGCGAGATCGCTGTGATTGGTGGTTACCATTGCGGGGTTGGAAGGCTCTGATTTCAGCGTCTAGTGTCCAACAGTGAAGGAATGTGTATGCAAATATTAACTTGAAGATGTTTTATAGGCAAGAATGTGTGAACATGAAGAAACTTAGAATTTAAATTACCAAGATTGCTCTAAGGGCCTAGAAAAGTCTGTTCTGTGCTATTGTGGATGACGTGGGTGGTATGATTGCGGTAACAAGCGAACGAGCGGGGCAAGCTTGACGCTTAACCTGAACAACAATCATACCAATTTCAGAATTTTTGTCGATCTCCACGGTGGAATTGTGATTGGGCAATATCGATCTATTCGTCTTGGCTATCATGCCTTAGTCTTGTTGTGATTATCGCTTCAAGGCGCGCTGCGTGGCGATCATCATAGTCCTCGTGATGTTTGCCCTAATAGTCGAGGGCGTACATGTTCTCTGAGAAGACGACTTCACATCTTTGCTAAGTTTCGAAGCCCTTACCCTCGGAAATATATTAGCCCTTGAAAACATGAACGACAAAAGCCTAAACCTTGAAATGGTTGCTGACTTAGATGAGCTTGCAGCTTAATGAGATAGATTTTTACATACTGGCCAACTCTCCGTATGGCTCTTCATATTATATCATAAACAAAACTAAGTTTTAGGGAGGAACACTAGAAATTCATACTATTGCGAGAATATCGAGAAAGGTGCGTCAGTTCGCCGTTCATGATTATGAGGTTGTTGATCAGAGCTCAGTGCAATGAGGAAAGTAGAACCTATGTTTCAGTTACCCGTGACCTAACATATGGCTCAGCAGCTTCTCATGAGTGGCTAATGGGCAAACCAGCAAGTAATACGGCTCCAGAATTTCCAGTGCGAGTTAAATCAAAAGAGGCAAGGTTCTGGACAAAGTCAAGCATTGAGCCGTGGAATCAGTGACTCGTACGTGATTGATAAATTTGCATGTTAGTTTCCCCGATGCTTGATTTGCGATCTAGTTCCTCTGGCCTCAATAAGACGTGTACAGTGATCTACTGCTTGTTTCCCGCCTCCGAACTCTAACACAGAGAAATTTAAGCTAGGCCTGTTTAGGCCTAAACTTCGCAAAAGTATTTGCATTCTTTGAGTTCTGCTAGCGAAAAAAGCTGCCTAAAATCGCTAGCAGCTTCGTCTATAGTTATGATCTGCTAGCTAACTATTATAGTGAACGAAGGAGGGTGGGGCGGAAAGCAAGCAGCAAATTATGGGAAGTCGTAGACAAGATCTCAGATTACCTCGCCGTCTTATGGTCGTCCTAAAGTAGTAGTTGGTATAAAACACGTTGCTCGCCTTGCCCCACTTCTATAAAAACGATTTTTACGGTGTGCTTAGAACATTACATCAATATTGCCCCACTTCTAAGCACCCTGCCCGCGATGCCCGAACTTTCAAGCACACTGCTCGCATTTCCTAACTTTTAAGCACATTGTTCGCCTTGCCCGAAGCACACTGCTCGCCTTGCCCGATGTTTATCAAGAATTTGTCCCCGCAACCATGAGCATCCAATGACGGCAACACCTGTCCCTTGTTTCACCATTCTTATCGAAAGTCTGACTACTGTCTCTGCTATTCCCAGACGCATCACGAATTTGCATTGATCGTCTCCCATAGGACAACGCTTTCAGGTACTTGAACGCTAACCTCTATTTGGAAAGTAGTCTTCCCTGCTCTTGCATGGCGCTAGCGACCATTACTATATAGCCCCAGCCTCATGATACCACAATCCAGTCCAGCAGTCCAATGAACTTTAGTTCCCGTATGTTTCTTTTGTTGCCGCATGGAGCTTGTGCAAAGCCTCACCGGTGGATTATCTAACGATGATCGGTCTTAGTCATTATAGCAAGCGAAGAAGGGATTGCGAATACCCCCGTGACATCAAAAGAGCCCCTTTCTCTTATAAATGATACCTCCAACCTTTTATAATAAAACAAGGAATTAGCGAAAACAAGATGGAATCCTCTGAAGAGAAGACTTTCACTTTCATCAATCTCTCGCATCCAGATGATCTGAAAGACCAGGACACGATAGATCACATTCGATGTTCAGCCATGACCAATTTTGGGAAATTGAGAAGAAAACGAGAGCGAAAAGGACCGAAGAATCAGATTGTGTTCGAAGTACGATCCGTTAGCGATGTCCAGCCGAAAGCCGAAGTGTTATCGAGCGAGGGTGTTGATACCTTTAGTCCATTGGTAGTCAACCCTATCGAGAGAGACATATTGACCAGCAAATCGATGAACAATCGTAAGTGCTACCTCGTAGATATCCGACTCGACTTGAGTCTCCCCAGATTACTGACTTATTTGAAGTGTTTAGGATGAACACAGGCCATTCAGTTTCCCTTCGCGAAGCCTCTCTGTCGATCGCTACCAGAAACCAGCTCTCATTCCAACTTATGCTATCGAATGCCGCGCTCTACGGTCACATTCTGCAGAGTGGATGTAATCCAGTAGAGGACACGACCGAGAGCCTACGACTGTACAACGAAGCTCTTCGGCTGATGAACCAAAAGCTGAGAGACTCCAAACAAGATACTAGTGATGATGTCATTGGGTCAATGTGCGGCTTCCTAACTCACGACGTATGTCTTTTTCCTTTGTACATATTTCACATTACCTATACTGACCGAATTCAAGTACATACTGGGAGATACTGCTGGCTGGAACAGACACATGGACGGCTTATGGAAGATGATAACACTCAGAGGTGGGATCAAAGCACTCTTAGACGAACAACTTCTAATCACTCTTCAATGGTATGTAATTTGCAACTTGATTAATTTCCTCTATTCCTGCCGTCTTTCTTAATCTTTCCTTTCTTGTGTTGAAGGCTGAAATCTCGAATAGGACGGATATCTGTGGCGCCTTCCTACAAGATATATCACCGCACTTCCCGTTGT
This sequence comes from Herpotrichia juniperi, assembly GCA_014905255.1. Classification (NCBI taxonomy): domain Eukaryota; kingdom Fungi; phylum Ascomycota; class Dothideomycetes; order Pleosporales; family Melanommataceae; genus Herpotrichia; species Herpotrichia juniperi. Next base: position 210,646 of record BLYF01000053.1, on the reverse strand, counting down.
CCACAGCCTGGTCAGAAGCCATTGATACATCACCTCCAAACACTCCTTTATCAACACCTCAGCCCACCTCAATCTCAACCATCTGGCAAAATGAACTTCCAGACACCGATTCCTGGATCTCGGTTTTCAACTCCGTCTCACACCTGTTGTCTAATTCGAACCCACCTGTTAACGTATGGATGGAGCCCATCCTCCACCGCCTATTATCTCTTCGACCTCTTCAAGCTAACAGCATCCCTCTACGAGAGTCTATCATCGAAGAAGTCTGTAGAATCGGGACTCTACTATTCCTCGCCCCAGTATGGCGAACCTTCGGCGTCCATCCCGTTCGAACGGCAGCCCTTCGCCAAAATCTTCTCTTCATAATCCACAACTACTTTGCAGCATGGGGAGAGTTAAGAATCGTGCTCATCTGGGTGCTGATGCATGCAGCAAGGGAGGCTGATACTGAAAGTGAGAGAGGCGAGTTCGTGATGAGAGTTGTGATGGTGGCGAGCAAAATGGCCATCCAGTCGTGGGAGCAGTTAATGAATTCTATGAGAGAGGTGCTGTGGGTTGATGGTGGAGGCGAGGAGGAGTGGAGTGGAGTGAAGATGGAGCTGCATAAGTACTGCCCTCCTGAAGGATTGCAGCTGGATAGTGATACTATTATGGAGTTCTACAACTCTACTATCACTCATGGGGAAGAGGAATATCCGGATCTCGTGTCCGGGTCTGGGTCTTATGACAACTATACTTCAATGTAATCAACAGTATAGTTAGTCGCAGCGAAACTACGTATGATCGATCAGTGTTTTAAGTAAACTTGCTTCGCCTACCCAAATCAACCATTAACTTGACTTGCGCCAGTGACTAACTCTTTGTAGTCCTATTTTCTCCTCAATTCCTACCGACTATCTTGCCTGTGCATCAAACCCCTCATCTTAGCTTCACTGATCAATCTCCCGATTCTACTTCAGTACTGCGGCACCTACAAAATCATCGCGTACTGCTCTTGTACTTGCCAGAAGGCCGATGGAAAGACCTACATGACCGACTGCTGGCGTCAGGAGCAGATGCCCTCTCGCATTCCGCCAAACAATGACCACCTCAACATAAGTGTCGTGGTTGTAAAGGTTGTTGCGAGCTGTCGTTGGAATTGTTATCATCACAAGCGCCAACAAGGTCAATGATATCTTTAAGTGAAACAGTGTGAGCATAACTCAAGACTTACTCATCAGCTGCTACTGCGTCTAGGACGAGACGATTCGCATTGGTGACGAAAAGATGCAAGATCCAAGAGACTCTTTTCCAGCGTATCCAACCTAAAGTACTACGTTACGGCTCACCCTCTTTCTTCACGTAGCGTCTCACTTTGCTAGTACTTTCGTACGATACGAGTGACCTAGAGTACCGGTACGGGGGTCAATT
>BLYF01000053.1:167131-209002 GCA_014905255.1 Herpotrichia juniperi | reverse complement strand
TAGAGAGGAGATAATTAGCGCCTGTTTAAGCCTTTTAGCGTCCTCTTTTATTTTGTTACTTGGTGTAGGACGAGTTAACTATAGTAGAACAATAAAAAAAGTACTATATAAGGAAGCTACAGGTAGCTATACAGTCTATGTAAACAAGACTAGCTAAAATAGTGCGTAGCGTGAAGATTAGTACACGTGACTTATTTCCTAGCCACCTTACTAACAAACGCGGCAGGCAAATTGCAACACGATGATCAGCCCTTAAAAAACTGCTACTCTACTAACAGGCAATTTAGCTGCCTCTGCTACCTCGCCAAATCTCACACTAAATCTTACACCTGAGTCGTACTACGGCTGAGAAACTAACTAATTGTAACGTAGGCTACGGTTGAGATTTCTACGACTTCGGTACGTCACTATAGGCAGTTACGTTACTAAAAAGGTGAGTCGTAATACGTCCGGTTGGATACGCTGCTCTTTTCCATCCAGTGTCAAGTGCTTTGATGGCTACTCGTCCAAGCAGCTGTAGAAGTTCCTCGATAGAGTAGACACCCGCAACACAGGAATATACTTCCGGCATGGTGGAACGCAGTGCATAGGTAGAAACGCGTGAAAGCGGCGAGGGACTTGTACAACTAGAGCGACATCGAGGCGAAGGTACCCACGGAGTTAAATCAGTATGGTCACTATAACAGTGTTCCTGTTCGTCGTCTGTTGATGGCAGTATCTTTGCACATTATGGGTGGCTTGGAAAATTTCATACGCACAGGAGCAGTCCACATTGAAGGCACTGCGCCCACAGAAGCGCGAGCGTACTTTGCATAGAGTCTCTAGTTCCGCCAGAGCTTAGAGAGACAATCGAACTCAATACCAAAACTGCGATGAACTCTTCTCAGACGTGAATTAATCCAGCGATACCTTGAATCTTGATTTCGGTCATCCACGGATTGAGACGCTTTCTAATAAACGCTCAATAAAAGGCGCTGAAGGTTCGAATGCTTGAAATTGCAAAAGAGCTCAACTTGAGTCAGTACCGTTGCGCATTTTCAAACCTTGGCTACTAGGTCTGCTGGGCAGTCACTGCGAATCTTGCATGATTTGGAAATTCTTATACTACTAGGAATATTCCAAGCAATAGTGCCATACGCAGAGTTGCTATTAATACCAATGCCATGGTGTTTCACATATTCCCGCTGCAAAGTCTTGATCTGGAGAATATCTCATGCATGATTTAAAGCCTTGCTATGCTATGTCGGACAGACGAGCTTCCCATTCGATACATTTTTGACCGATTATCAGACGCGCGTATCCCAGTTTCCGTAACTGCATGTGCAGTATGCTTCATCCCAGCTCGAACTCGTACCTGGGTTCCTGGAGCGGCTCCACCTAAAGTTGCCGCTGCAGCATCTGGATCCACTCGATATCCGTCCCCTGCATGCCCAGATGTAGGCCCCGCATACGCGATGGCCGCCCACGTATTTATTCGCCAAACCTTGGTGTTCTCGCCCTCAATAAGAGAAAATAGAAAGCACTTGGATAAACCTGCATGGGCTGAGAACAATGCACTCTAGCTGTGCTGTCGTTGGCTGGCGCTTGGTGCCGTCATTTGTGTTTCTTTGAATGCGAGCTAGGATTCGCGATGTAGCATTGACGACCCGAGGCGTTGGATATCTCGGAAAACATTTTTTTATACAGGCCTTGGCCCGATAAACCCTCCAGTAAGAGGTGTAGAATATGTCTTGACGCTTGGAGCTTATGCGCGATATTTGGAGGGTGGAAGGAGTCGCGACTAGGGTGCGTGTCATGAACAACGCCCGGGCGTGCTCTCGATATTGCAATGAGAAATGCTGGAAGGTTTCTGAGTCGGCGCTTTGCTGAACGTGGGACAGTGGGTGAATAATCATATCACGTGGAATTCCTTCCGCTTCTGTCAACTCAGCTTTCGGGTAAGTGGAGACTCTGTCACGATGTTTCCGGGGCGCTTGTTTGTCGTGGCGCACCGCTTTTGGTTGTGTTATCTTTGTGCGACCTTATCGATTGGAGAGATAGTTCTGACTTGGTACCTTTCTCATAAACAAAATCTTCACTACTAACTACCTGGAGCATGCTCAAAAGACTCGATGTGAACTCATCTCAATATTTGAAACCAGAAGCGTCATGCAGCGTCCATCCGCCCAAACCCTTGACTTGGTATGTAGTTTACTAGCACAGTGATGTTCTTAAAGATTATATCGGCGATAGTTCCTCCATCCAGCTACCTGCGATTGACTCAGTATGCAGATAGCGATTTTCTCGAGATCTTCTAGAATCGTTTGCCCCACCTCAACACCCATTCTTGAGGTTTTGACTCGCGTCAACGCTACAATTGTCAGTGGCTGCATATACGCGTTCATTGATTTCCCGAACGAGGCTCGTCATCGCACAGTGCAGCATTGCCGGCACGACCAAGGTGGAGTTCGTGAGAGTAGGCTGCAGGATAGCTAACTCGAAGTCTGTTAGTACCGGCTTTAGAACAATGTGCCGGGGCTAGAACCGTGCGAGCCGCTCTTAATCTAACGACATTTAGCTGCCGTCTGCGGGGACCCTGCTGTGAGGCGTAGGCGCGCGGACCAGGTGCGTGGAGCAGGTCAAGGCCCCGCAGGAATCTCACCGCCGCTTCCACCAGTTCCCCGGGCGCAGTTAGGAGGCGTTTGGCTGGTCGCTGTGTACAAAAGAGAAGCTCCAGACTGTCGGGATCATCACAGACTTCGATCAATTCACGTCGTGAACCTTCTTTAACTCTTTGCAAGGACCTGACAAGGCAAAAAAAGACACTATGGCAGCATCAATCGGCAACTGGACCTTCACCCCCCTCATCACATCATTTCCTTCTACTGTTCTTCCCAACCTTGCCTTCTGGAGCGCTTCCAATGGCACCTGGGAGTATCAGCTCGAGATTGCGTACCCATTGAACTGGACGTCCCAAAATGAGGACAGCACCGTCGAAACTATGTAAGTTCCCGCCCCGCCGTTCAAGCCACACTGTTTCCTCCGCGATTGTCACCCATCAAAACCTAATTTTATGCGAAACTTTATCTCCACACACATCTCCACCACGTGAATCTAACATCAACACTAGGTACGTCCTTGACGGCAACGCGCTCGGCATGAGTGCCACCGAGAACTTCCGCCGACGACGACCAGTCGAAGTCACCCAGCCCGACACCATCATCGTCAGCATCGGATACCCAAACACCATCCCAGACTCTCCCTACAGCCTCAACCGCGGATATGATTTCCAGCCCCCAGTCTGCGCCAACTGCACACCTGCCCCAGCACCAGGTGTCCCTTCCAATGCCGACAATTTCATTTTGTTTATCGACGACGTCCTACGACCCTGGGTCAAGGACACTGCATTCCCCAACACCCATTTCTCCCGCGATGCGCTTTACGGTCATTCATTTGGCGGTCTCTTCGTGTTGTATGCGCTGCTCAAACGCCCAGATCTTTTCGACACGTTTCTATCAGCCAGCCCTGCGCTCTTCTGGAATGACGGATATATCCTCAACGAACTCGGTCCTCTCAAGGGAAACACGTCGACGTCCTCAAACTCTACTTCAAAGCCTGCATTCCTGATCAGCTATGGTGCTATTGAGCAGTTCCCGGTGAAGAGGAGGACCGAAAGTCAGGAGGACTATGAGACTAGGAAAGCATTCATTGGGCCGTTCAAGATGACGGATAATTGCCAGGATCTTTACAACCAGTTGAAGGATAGCCCGAAGCTAAGGGACGTCACGATCCACGAATATCCTTTCAGTGACCACGCAGCTGTGGGTGGGGCTGCAATTGGAGATGGAATTGATTACTTCCTTGACTGGTAGTCGAGTTCATGCTTGAGCGGCAGTGTGGTTAGACATACATGATAGAAGATTACTAATGACATAATTAATCTCTAACACCATTTATTTCACTTCGAGTGTTACTAACTGCTCTCATGCATTCCAGCTAGTATGATTCTGTTGTGTTCAGGTTTCTGCTTACTGTGGCGTCTCATGGTAGGTTGAGGTTGTCGGACCGCCACGCAGAAGATAAGAGACCGCGACTTCCTTCGTTCCCAGAACTTCACCGTTCCAAAAAACTTCCTAGACACATCTAGTGATGTGGAAAAGACTTTCACTCCGTGTTGCGCACATTACGCCTTCATTGTCTAGAATTTACGCTCGAGATGATCTAACAACAAGGCTGGCGGAGGTCCCGAAACGTCGTGGCTTGTAAAAATCAACAGTACTTTATTGTCAACAAGGATGGAGATATCTATGGCCTAACAATGAAGGCTCATACTATTATTTTTTATTATGAGGCTTCTCATTCGTCTACATCGGTATCGCAACTTGCTCCGGCCGACACTAACAATGTACGTGGAACCATTCCGCATGTATGACGTCTACAGCAGTCGACTTATTCAACACCAACTTTTCAACAGGAGAACACCTATAAATGATGGCTAACACATCTGGTACTATCGTAGTATAAAGAGCTGTCTACACATAGCATCAACTTCTCCCTCAACCACCTTAACTTTCTCCGTTTTCTCAACATGTCCCACGAACACGCAACCCACTTCCGCTCTAACGCCTCCACCCACAAACCTGCCCAGGATGGCTACAAATACGAACTGGAAGTCTACAATAAAGGCTTGAATTATGAACGACCACCATTCACCTTCCAATCAGACAAGTGGGAAGAGTTAGCCTGCGAGCGTCTTTCGACCGAATCCAAAGGCTATGTGTATGGGTCCGCCGGGACCCGCGAAACCTCAGACAAGAACGCCGCCTCATTCAAGAAATGGAGTATCGTCCCTCGTCGATGTGTTAAAACTGAAACGTTGCCGGATTTGACGACTGAGGTCCTGGGCCATAAGTTGGCGTATCCGATTGCTCTTGCACCTGTGGGTGTGCGGAGGATATTCAATCCGGAAGGGGAGGTTGCGTCTGCAAAAGCCGCTGCAAAAGAATGCGTACCATACATCCTGTCCACCGCCTCATCGACATCTACCGAAGACGTTGCGAAGGCGAACGGGGATGGGCAGCGCTGGTATCAGCTCTACTGGCCCAGCCGCGATAAAGATGATATCACCATTTCTCTCCTCAACCGTGCTAAAGAGGCAGGGTATACGGTGCTCTTTGTGACGTTGGATACATACCTGCTTGGCTGGCGACCGAGCGATATGGACAATGGGTATAATCCCTTTCTCAGAGCAGACCAGATCGGAGTAGCGCTTGGGTTTAGCGATCCGTTATTTAGGAAGCAGTTCAAGCAACGGCATGGGAAGGAAGTCGAGGAGGATATGAGTGCTGCGGCGTTGGAATGGATGAGGACCATCTTCTCCGGTATGAGCCACTCGTGGGAAGACATTGCCTTCTTAAAAGAACACTGGGATGGGCCGATTGTGTTAAAGGGAATCCAGTCGGTTGAGGATGCCAGGAAGAGCGTTGAGGTTGGAATACAGGGGATTGTGGTTAGCAACCACGGAGGTCGGCAACAAGACGGTGGAAACAGCAGCCTGGGCATGCTACCACACATCGTAGATGCCGTAGGTGACAAGTTGACGATCTTCTTTGATAGTGGTATCAGGAGCGGATCAGACATCGCGAAGGCGTTGGCACTGGGTGCGGATTGTGTGTTGATTGGTAGACCGTATATCTATGGGCTGACGCTGGGTGGGGAAATGGGCGTGAGCCATGTGCTAAAAAGTCTTACGGGCGAACTGGAGTTGACGATGCATATTGCAGGCATTCCGAGCGTGGATAAAAAGCACCTTAATCGTTCGGTGCTGGTGAGGGAGGATGATCTATTCAACAACGTCAAGGGAATTGGGATTCATTGATCAGCAAGTGTGATTCAAGCTCTACTATATTTAACTACACCTATCTTTGTATAATGTAAAAAAAACTCCTGCCCACAACGTGTGTGAATATCTAGCAAATTTATGCAGCCATTGCACTAGATCTTGTGTATCAGCTTCAATCTCTCATCAATATGCAGAAAACCATCAGCAGCACCACTCGTCTCGATTTTCGATTCACAGATGAGGTCCGCATGCACTGTTTCACACCAATGATGAAGGCTGTCTTTCGATATGTTAGTACGCATATTGAAGAATATGAGGTGGAGGTAGGGTTGCTGGTTTGAGCCTCGACCAGGCTGGAGCTGGGAGAAGGTGAAGGGTGTTTGCCCGCAATTGTCTTGGTGAGCTTGTCGAAGTTGGAATGGGTTTTGATGTATTTACAAGCTGTTGATGCGATGAAGTCGAGGCTTAGGGAAGAGTCGTTACTTCGCATGGTGCTTGGCGGTCTAAGGATGAGGGTTTTCGGGCTGTGAGGCTTAGAAGTATAGGCCATGTGTTGGCTACCAAACTGGCAGTATGATCTCTTTCAAAATTTATTTTTGCGCATAGCGCAAGACATGTGCATTGCGTAAGAATAAACGCCATCCCTCATTCCGATGCTAGATGAATTAAGAAAAGGGTATATCATGCCCGAACTATTCCAAAACCCAAGTAAATCCAGTCGTAAACAATCCATCGCTTTTACATTTTCATCAACATCTTCACCGTAGGAATAAAGTCCTGTGAATCTTTCTCCTGCTGCGCAAAATCCTGCTTGAACGCCGCCAATGCCGCAAGAATACCACAAATCATCAAGAACAAAGAGATGAAGGACCAAAGAACGCCCCAACATTGCGAGGAGCCGCCGTAACGTTTCGCAAACACGCTGGCGTCGGACTCATTTACTTTTCTGAGAATGAGATCGTCACAGATGTCCCAGACGCTGTAGAGAGAGGACATCACGCCGATGAAGAGCTAGATGAGTTTGTTAGAAGGTATTTTAGAGATGTTGGAGGAAGAGACCTACCACAACGAAACGAAGAGGCTCGGCGTGCTTGATAAACCAACATGCAACTAACAATCCAACAGCCAAAAGCACGGTAACGATTGTTAGCCAATCCTTCCTTGCCCACCAAAGCGTAAGCAAAAAGCAGACACCTAGTACAATTGACGCGACTTTGCTCGCCACAATGTTAAAGCCGCAAAACGTGAGCAAAGCGCCAATCAAACTGGATCCTAGGTAACCAGCTGGAAGAGTAATAGCTTGCATGCCGCCCAACATATGGGTAACACCACCTTCGTGAGGGTCCAGCGAAATCGATTTTACGCGTCCACCTGTACAGCAAGCAGTGATCGCATGTCCGAACTCGTGAAAGGCGATAACCAGCATCTGCACCTCAATTAGTACAATTCATGCCAAGACCTCAGCCCTAGAGACGTACCTTGAACGGCCACAGAACCCATCGCACATAAGGTAGATTCCAGAGAAGCGCGATAACGACGATATAGACACCGATTATTCCTAGTGTGACACCTTGGGTGTGATTTACTGATAGTCCTCGACGCGCAAAGTGATGGAGGTGGGGCTGCGCAAGTGCGGGCCCGGCTGTGATGAGCGCTCGTCTGGCTAGCTTTGCAAGGTCTCCACGAGGCGCTGCGGGTGCCATATCGTTGCTTTACTTGTTAGAGAGAAGGGAATAGCGAGTGCACAGGATAGCGAATGTTGTTAGGTGCGAAGTTTGCTGGCGTGATGGAAGTTTTATCCCTTGAAGTCTGCTTGGCTGACGCGTAATACCGGGCGTCGTTGCCGTGCCACGACTGCGCCACGGGCTAATTTTAGACAGTCTTAGGTACAAATTCGCCGACGGATCTCCATCACACTTCCACAAATTTCGTCGCTTGTAGATTCTACGCGCAGCATAGGTCATTTAAACCTCACGAATTTCTACTATTGGGTTGAGCTCGCGATGTTAAAAACTAAAATCTGATGGAAATGATTGGCTGCGAAGTGAGGCTCTTTCCTATTAGCTATCTATATTCATATAGGACCTTGATGGCCATTCTAGGTAGACAAGAGTGATACACTGGATGGTATCCTCGTAGAGCGACGTTTACAAAGATCCAGCAACGAAGAAGTCTCTCTAGTAGATACAGTAGGCGTCAGCACGGGTCTTTTGATCGCCTTGCTTTCAAGCTAAGATCGACAAGATCAGCTTTCATTCTGTTGGTGCCACGTAGCATTTATTCTACACTAAGTTCATGAAAAAAAAACCCAGGACGTGTGATTGTATTTGTTCATTTTCCTACATGCTCAAGCTCGTTACCTATCTTTATTCCTCCCTCTCGCAATGATCCGTATCTCGAAGAAATTTTTCTAGAATAGGCTCTCCGTCCCTCGCAAATTTTTTCACTTAAGGCAACTGTAAACCGAGTTTTGACTCCAAATCACTCTAGCACGCGAGGAATTGTATGAAGGTCTTATTTGAGAGATATCGGGTGATTTGGTGGTATATGTGTTTTCAAAGGGTCAAAGCTTCCACCATACTCGCCACGGTAGGATAGTGTAAAGAGGGACTCAGATATCCTACTGTTAAGGGCACGCGGATTTAAGACATCCTGAATCCCCTGCTATAGGAAATTAAGAGAACCTAGTTCTTTTGCTTTGTTCTAGTAGTTGGCGAGTTTGAATCAGTAACGTGACGACGCCACCATTATTCTGGGATATATCCTGATTAGGAAAGTCTGTATATGTGTGATGAACTGAAATTTATCATTCTATATAAGATCTTAGTAAAAACTCTAGTACACATAGGTAGTTCTGTCAAGGTAGAGATAATTTAGCTTCAGCACACCATCATTTCTTGTACAAATCCATAGATTCACTGCTGCCACCATCATCTACAATATGTTCATATTCTACTTAAGTCAGATCAAAGCCAGTGTAGCCATTCGCGGCCACATCGTTAATAGTTTTGTAGTACGTCGGCACACCTCCAAGATAGAACAGTGGCTCTCGAGGCTTGCCTGGAATGTTGTCGCCCATGTACCACTGCATCATTTTTAGTACCAATACCCATCGAAATACAGAAGGAAGGAGCACTTACCGACTTGGTGCTCGGAAGAAGCGTAGCATTGGCTAGGTTCCATATCTGCTTCTTCCACTCTGTCTCGCTCTCTACCTTCGCCTCCATCCTCGTCAGTTCCTTGTTCTTCATGTAGTTCATCGCAGCCAAAATCCAGTCACCCTCCAACTCCGCACATGTCGGCCCGTTGCAAAGCGCCGTCGGACCTTGTGGACCATACGTGAAGAACAAGTTTGGAAATCCGGCGATAGCAAGTCCGAGGTAAGTCTTTGCGCCGTCTTGCCAGTGCTCTTTCAAAGTCTCCCCAGATGCACCCTTGATGTCGATCTGTGTCAATCCGCCAGTGACAGCATCGAAGCCCGTGGCGCAGAGAATGTAGTCGAACTCCATCTCTTTCGCGCTCGTCTTCACGCCCTTTTCTGTGATCTCGACAATGGGCGTAGCACTCGTATCAACAAGCTCGACATGCTGTGAGTTGAAAATCTCGAAGTATCCGGTCTCTAATGAGATACGTTTGCACCCAAAAGCATGCGGTTGCTCCATTGGCGCTAGGATGTCTGCAATCTTGGAGTCGTGGATCTTGGCACGGGTTTTGTCACGCCAAAAGTTGTATGCTTCGCGATTGGCGTCTATGTTGAAAAGCATATCGTGATATGTAGCGAGCCAGAATTTGAAGTCGCCTTCGGCCCAGAGAGACTCGTAGGTTTTGATGCGGTCCTCAGGGGTGTCATCGAATGTGGCACGAGAGAGAAAATTGAAGGAGAACCCTCCAAACGAGTCGACTCGGTGGGAAAAAAGGTTGGGGTACTCAGGCTTAGGAATGGCCTGCTCGGAAAACTCGTAGTTGACTTGCTTCATAGGAAGAGCCATGTTAGGAGTTCGCTGGAAGACAGTAAGTTGACCTGCGACCTTACTAAGCTCAGTGGCGAGTTGGACGCCTGTGCTTCCTGTTCCGATAATAGCGACCTTCTTGCCAGCGAGGTCGGGTTCTTCATGGGGCCAGTATGAGGGGTGGATGAAAGTACCTGGTGTTTGGTTAGTATGACGTAACTTATGAGATATGAACGTAGAGGAAGACTCACACTTAGACTTCTCAATGCCTTCCCAATCAGGGATATACCGCTTCGCAGCAAATCCAGTATTGAGCAAGAGGAACTTGACCTTAAACACTTCGCCCTCTTTCGTCTTAACGGTCCATTTCTTCTCTTCTTCATTCCAAACTGCAGCTTCGACGAAACTATCGAACTTTGTATCCTTCCTCAAATCCCATGTGCGAGCCACATGATCGAAGTATCTACGCAGCTCCGCACTGCTTGGAAAATGCTGTTTCCAAGTCCAGTTCTTCCATAAGGCTGGATCAGAGAACTCGTAGTGTGGGATTGTGCTGTCGACTCGAGCGCCTGGGTAGCGATTCCAGTACCATACACCGCCAAAGTCGGAGCCAGACTCGACGAGCTTAACTTTCCAGCCATCATCGCGGAGTTTCTTGAGCTGGTAGACGCCGCTGAAACCAGCGCCTACAATTAGGGCGTCGAGTTCTTGGACTTGAGGGTTCATACTGAAAGTGGAATGGCTAGTCGTGATTTCATTCATCGATAGGTGTTGAGACCTCTGGAAGTCTTCACTGGCGTTCCTGATGATAGATGTGGTTCCTAATTTATGGTTAAACGTTACCAGAAAAGAATCAATAAGTCTAACGAGATAAAGAGAGCTTTATAGAAAGTGAGACAGCGTCAGAGACGTTGCAGTGAGGGGTAAGGTTCCTGCTTACCTTCTCGCGCTTACCTTCACTGTGCTATCTCTTTACGGTGTGTGAGTTGGAACATTATCCCAATAAACAATGAAAGACAGGACAATACAAGAGATTTGTCACTCCATGCGTCATGAGCGTTTGGTAGTGAGCACGAGCATGACGTGTCATCTCTCACGTGGAGATTGGCTGAGAAGAGCTTTCCAAAGATTCGTCGCAAGCGTTTCTTGGTATCATAAAATGCATACAGATTATGAGTTATTTTATGGGGCATACGCCGGATTGGGGGACAATCTCATCTCACTCATATCAGCAAGAGGGGTCAAATGCAGAACCGAAGTGCCGAGTTTCCGGAGTTCCTTATGAACGAATCAAGGTTGTTAAACGTTACAACATCAAACATAATCGTACAAGCGGAGCACAGCGATAAAGCCCCGTGTCAATAATCCCACATAGCCCATTGACTTGACATCATCTAGTCTTGGACGTACAAACAGACGACTTGATGTGGCGACAAGGGGTTTGTGGTTGTCTGTATTTTCCAAAAGACGTTCGACTACTCCTACATGGGATCAAGGCTGGCCCTGGACCATCATTCACTGTAGGTAATTTTCTGCTCCTCCCTTGATTTACATTCCTTGTCAAACACGCTTTTTATTAAAAAAAAAAGTTTTGTGCCTAGGTAGAAAGATTTAAGGAAGTAACGCTTAACAAGCACCTAACTGCCTGCCTTAGGAAAGACTTAATCTGCCTTTACCCCTCTCTACTATGCAAGCGTGTACAGATGTAAAGGTGGAGCATATGTTGACTAAGATTTTAACGCTGCACCTTTAACTTTTAATCTTAAGGAGCGTAGCTATATATTCGCCCTACAAGGACTTCTCTAAGTGCTTTATAGGCTATAAAATAGCAAGCTCCTCAGCTACTAGAATACAAAGCTAGGAAATAAGCGCGTTTTTCTTAATTTAGTCATCTTTCTACGACCATCAATATTTACTTGCGTTGGGGTTTCAAATAAACATGCATCCCTAACCTAGGTTAATTAGGTTATAGCAATATTATCTTACTATACTGCTTTTAGCTGACAGAAATGATACCTCGGTTACAAAGTTGATGTTAGATGACTATATGCTATATCCCTGCAGGCGCAGTACTGTAGTAATAATATGAGCTACGCATTTTTTGCTGTAATCTGCGCGTCGTACGCAAGTTTTATGCAATATATCCTCATGGAACCATTACATGTAGAGTCAGCTGTGGGCAAGAAATGAAGTAAAATAGAAACTAATACTATATTAGTTCTCCTTCGAACATTATCGGCAGCAATTAGAAGGCGCCCTGCCCAAGTAATGGATCGTTGACCGCAGGACATTGAGCATCATACGTACTCGGCTCTACGAACTTTGGCGTCGGGTTGTTTCCATATCCCAACTCAACAAGCGTCTTCCCCGTTGTCTCATATTCTGGCCATCCGTATTTCGTCAATCCCTTCTTCGAGTCTCTAGCAAAAGCAGCCCAAGCACCCATCATATACATGCTAGTCGCATTTTCAGCAGCCGAGTTCTCAAGCCCAGAAACATCCTGCCCAGTTCCAAAGACCATGTTGACATCGCTACCATGATACGCACCGCTCCCTCTTGGTCCAAGTCCAGCAGTACCGTTGTACAAGCGGAGGTTGTCCCAGTCGCCATGATATCTGTAACGCCAGGTCGGTACTTTCTCCTCAACACGGGACTTCGTGGAGTAGGCGTTAGGACATGTGAAGCCACGTTGAACGAACAAATCCCATTGCGCCTCTGTAAGGTTTATTTTGGCGCCCCAAGCGGACAGCTTGTACCAGCCGGCTTCAAAGTTGGTATTGCCTGCAAGAAAAGGGACCTTGGCGAACGCTCCTGCATTAGATAGCTCTTGGTAATTGCTAAAGACAGTCACGTTGTCGACGGTTGGGTGAAATGTGGCTTGTGACAGCGCGATTGTAGGTAGTGCTGGGACTTTGGCTGCAGCTGCAAGCACAACGGATGTATCTGCAGCTCTAACACACGCAAGCACAGCGGTAGCATCATTGCTGGGACCGCCACAGCCGATAGTTTGGGAGACATTGTACCAAAGCTTCTGGGCATAATCCGGAGTGTTGGGGTTGAAGCTCATGGAAGTGCCAGAGTGCGAAATGAGACCAGAAACAATGGGATCTTTCTTCCAAGCAAAGGAGTAATAATCCACTGACGATCCTCCAGCACTTTGGCCGAATATCACAATGCGAGACGGATCACCACCGAATCCAGCAATGTTGTCGCGGACCCATTCTACAATTGAACGGTGATCCAATAAAGCAGCATTTTGCTGAATGCCAGGGGCACCTGAGAATCCGAAGATTCCCAACCGATAGCTGCAACACGTCAGTTGACCGTTAAGCTTTGGTGTCTAATTTCGTACTTGGGGGTGACGACAACAACATCCTCGCTATCTGCAAGATACTGGCCGTTGTAAAATGGACTGTGCGGTCCCGGGATTGTGAAACCTGTGCATTAACCGTTAGCAAGGATTACCCCGGATATGCAAGATTTGACGTACGTCCTCCATGGAACCAAACGAAGACAGGCTTCTTTGTCGAGGCATTTGTAGACTTGGTCCAAATGTTGAGCTTTAAGCAATCTTCGGATGAGGGGTTGTTGTTCTGGGCTGCGAAGTTCTTCCATACTTTGAGGCCAGACGGCTCTGTGAAATTGGGAAATTCGCTGACTGGTGGCTTATTCGAGGGACAGTCGCTGTTGAACAATTAGAGGTATTCCTATTTTCTTTGGGATGTTGAAGAAACATACGCAGACTGTGATTATTAGCCTGTGCTCTTGTGCGTTATCTAAAGACATTTGCTTACCCATTCTGAAGCCTCATACACAGTTTCCGCAGGAGCGACGTATCGCTGTGGTGGAGCAAACCTAAGGTCCCCTATTGGGGCCTGTCCATACCGAATGCCAAGGAATTCCTTCACACTCGTTCTGTTGGAAGCTTGATGGCCGACAACCGTTCCACTGGTGGTTTTAACTTTATTGTCAAGAACGGTAGGTCCTGCTGACGCAGCGACAAACAGCGATGCCGTCACAGCTGCCTGAAGAATCGTAAGCAGCATCGTGGACAGTGGCTGGAAGGTTTGGACAATTAAAGTGAAATGTTTCCGACTCGGGCCGTCCTTGATCTTTAAGGAATGTCTAAGATGACCCAAATTGCGGCTTACATGCCGCAAATCGATCGTCGGGAACGGCGCCAAGTAGAAAATCATTGACGAGCCATCGGTTACTTATATACCGAAATGGGGGGAAGACCTTAAAACGGCCGCTTCTGCGTGCCAAATCGGTTTTTGAGGCCAAAATTGGTGACTTTCGTAGACGGGAACTGAGCTCGGTAATTTTCATCTCCTTATGTGCTCTAGGCTTCGAGTTCAGGACCCTATGGGCGAGGGGGCGGAGGAGATGGAGAGGATTTTGGACATTAAAGAGTGGAGTAATCCAGGGTGCTTGGACGCTAGTCAGCTTTCGGAAGTAAAGTTCAGAACATGTAACTGACGCTACTGATCGGAAAATGCATATCTCAATAAACTAAGTCCTATTGAGATAGAAAATACGCTTGTATCGATCAAAACTGATGTATCTTTGGGTGGATATTGGAACTCATCTTTTCAAAGGGACTGCCCGTAAAGACGGCGACAAACTCGGCACAAATCATTCAGTCTCTTCATAAACCCTGAAAACAACAGGGTTGGCCCACAAATGGCTCGGCATTGCGCCCAAATCCAGTATAGACCCACCAGTATCCCGTGTTGATCTACTATGTGACATTCCACGTACCGACAGATTGGGCTATCCGGCAGTCCACTGAAAGGGTTCTCCTTGCTAGCAGTCACGCAACTCTTCCAGGTTGGAGCAGATGTCCTTGTACCTAGATGCCCTTGTACCTAGATGCCCTTTTACCTAGATGCCCTTGATCTCCGCCTTGATCCTCAAGCAATGACCCTCCGATATCCCCTCTCCCCAGTGTGAACTCGCGTGCCCATTGTGAATTGCTTTTGCCTTCGTTTTCTCCAACATGCCTCCAAATGTCGGCCTAGGAGCCCAAGGCGAAGAACAGCGAGGATGGGGACTCTGGCTTGCGAGTGTGCTTGGAGTTTGCCTATCGGCAGTCTTTGTGATCGCGCGTTTAGCCCAGAGACTATCAAAGACTGGGTTCGGAATGGATGACTACATGATTATGGCCTCTCTTGTATCATCTGGTCTGTTATCGATGACAGAATGTCAAGGTCAGCCTTTCACCTTTGTTCCTAATTCTAGTCTTGGTGCAGCACTGATGGCGAATAGCTGTTGTCTATGGTTTTGGCGTTCGATACGCAACACTCCCAGAGAATAGTCGTGTCGAAGCTCGCAGATGGTTCTATGGCGCTCAAATTATGTACAAAGTGGTCATCATGCTAAACAAAATCTCTATGGTCTGCCTCTACTACCGCATCTTCGCCGTTTCCTCCAGAAGGTTTCGCATGGCCTGTCATATCACCAATGGATTCATAATCGCATCTGGGCTGGCCTTCATCCTTGGAACAATCTTTCAATGCCAACCGATTCCCCTCTTCTGGGACAAGACTATTCAAGGCGGAAAATGCTTCAAGAACAAGCCATGGTGGATATCGTACTCAGTGGTACAAATTTCGACTGATGTCGTGCTTTTGGTACTTCCTGTGCAGCAAGTCTTCACGCTCTCTGTGACGAAAACTGAGAAGTTCGGTCTGAGTTTTATCTTTGGTACTGGTTTATTGTTAGATTCCTCTGTAAAAGATGCCCGTACAGTGACTGACAATTGACAGCGTGACATTTGCAAGCACATATCGCGCCACTACACTCGCCACATCCGCCAGCAACCCCGATCCAACTTGGGGACCCGTACCCGCAACTATATGGTCGGTAATCGAACCCAACGCAGGAATCATATGCACTTGCCTACCAATGCTACGACACCCGTTCATACATCTTTTCGGATCTTCGCGTAACCATGGCCGGTCGAACATCCAATCGTTGCGCCTCACTTTTCGCAGTCATCAAAGATCTCAGCAAAAGAACAGGACTCTGGGATCACTTGCAGATATCGACAGAGACAGCGGGGAGAACATCATGGGGCTCGGGGATGGAATGACCGTGGGGGCTGACGGAAGGATAACGCCAGATGGAAACAATATATTAGTGAAGAATGAATACAGTGTAATGAGGAGCGAAAGTTTCAATCATGATAGAAAGACTAGGATAACAAAAGACGGAGAGGGAAGCGTTGCGACGAGTGTCAATGAAGATGACAAGTTAGAAAGTAAGAGCACCTTTCTGCATGTTTGATCGCGATATCTGAAGGGCAGTTCCGATTTGTGCCTTCCTAGCACCCTGAAAAAGGATTGGCCGGTGGTTACCTGAAAGGCGTCCATGAAAATACCCGACAGCGTCTGCAACAACAGGCAACAAAGTCTCGTCCTCTGGTTTTTGGACAGATCTTGCGAGCTGTTTGCAGATGCAAACCGTCTTCTGGCTGAACAGCATTGTTCATGTACATGTAGATTCACGTTGTTTTACACTTTATGACCAGAGATACCCGTTATGTTAGCGATAGAAACAATTTCGAATTCCTTCTGCAAATCAATCACAACAGCTCGCGCGTTCGATATTCTCATTTCCAGCCTCTTCACCATCTCCGCGCTCGACTGCAAACCTCTCATCCAAGGCCCGCTCCGCATCGCAGACCTGCCCTTCGGAAACCGCGTGTAAGCCCCACATCCCGATGTCCCGACGCACAAGGAGGCCATTAAACTTTTCGGTAAAACATACCGTCCGGTACAGCCGGTCGCTAAACCCCATCGTAACTCATCCTCCGCGCCGAAACATGGACGATGACAGGGATTACTTAACGCCTTAACTCGTCTTGACATTGGCTAATTTCATAACGGGTTGCCCTGAGATTTACTGTATTTTGGTGGCTGCGTGGGTGATGTCTAGTGACTGTCAATGACGTAAATGTTACGATGCCGATGGAGCCGGTGTTATCGGTACTGCCACGGTGGAGAGCGACGCGGGAAGTCGAATGCGGACTTCGAAGCGGGGATGATCGATTGGGTGTTGAGCGAGCGCAAACATTGCTTCATTCTAGATATTTGTTTGCAATCATCGACTTACAGCATGATGAAATAAATAAATGGGGTTGAAGAAGAGTAGGCCAAGACACTCTCCTATGGAGCTCTGATGACACTCCCCTTGTCGAACGCATACGCCCCTCCGCTTTCTTCCAGCCGATTTCGGCGCCTCTCTTCACAATGTATTGGATCGTGCCTTCCACCCTTCCATGTGAGTACGTCTCATTATAATTCGCTTACAAGAACGAGTGGAGGAATGCGTCTCGCCATTGGCTCGAGTTCAACTCTCGGCCAAAGAGCGAATCGAAGCGAGGAAATAGGGCCGCGCTTTCTAATCACCATTCTTCATTGTGCTTTCCTTTAGTATACTTCAGAAACACCTGCATCTGGTTTTTCGGGTCTCTTCTAGTCAACTCCCACTCCCGTGCCTAGCTCGGCACCGTTGGTTCAACATATACCTGTTTAGGGTGCAAGTTAGTCAACGGCTACATTTCGCAAGGTCGGACGGCATAAGATGCAAGAAGCGAATATACCTCGTCAAAAAATACGCTTGTGACGTCAAAGCTGTTGGTGAACGAAGCCCCTGCGATAAGTTCAGGGCCGTTCTCCGCTCTATCAACGAGTCGTATGTGACCACCGTTGTCTTCAAAGGGGAGTGATTTAGGCAATGGTCTCTGGTAGGAATGAGCGGATAGCATGTCGACAACAAAGAAGTCTTGTTTCAAGGTGGTAGGTGTGAAGCTGCCCAAGTTGGCAAGGAAATGTCTGCTCTGACTTAAGTTGGTCACGTTCTGACGAAGTACAACAGAAATGAGCAATTGCTCACCATTTTACTACCTCAATATCTCCTCCTGCAAGGTTCACTCCTTTCAGTCAATGCAATGCAAATTTCGGGTGCTCATAACATTATTTGCGCCTTACACCCATTATCCGGACTTTTAAATATTCGCCTCGATCTTTGCTCTGGCTGGTGCCCATTCATCAGCGGACTGTGTGTATGTGAGACGATAGCATAGAAAACCGTACATGTGCTTCTCTGGATCTCCTCCATACTTTACAGAAAAGTTGAAACGGGACTTGAGAATAGTAATCCGGTGATCTTCTCCTATTTCTTGAGGCTCGCTCCGATACTCTTTCCTTGTCGAAGCGAGATTATTTGTACGTTCTTCAGAATATCTTAGCAAGGGCTTAGGATCGTGTAGTGCCTAACATGAAATTGTGTAGCCTCGGAAGGTCATAGAACGCTCCCGCGATCCTGCCTCGACAAGTTTATTGTACACACTTTGCTTGGCTAGTAGAGAGAAATCTTCTACCCCAGTAGTGGCTCTGCTGTGGCCGATATAGCCATCTATCAGCACCTGTACTGCGCGCTCGTTCCAATATATGAAAAGAGTTATGATATTTTTAGAGATATCGTACAAGTATTGGAAGATCTTCGGGTCAACCAATTTCTTCTCGTGCCAGAGGAAACCACGAAAGGTCACAAGGCTATTCCAAATTTTCGCTTCCAATGCTTGGTGACACGCCCCACTCCCGCTACAAACCTCCCTTTCCGCCAAAGGCATCGAAGGATCATG
The DNA here is from genome assembly GCA_014905255.1 of Herpotrichia juniperi. Classification (NCBI taxonomy): domain Eukaryota; kingdom Fungi; phylum Ascomycota; class Dothideomycetes; order Pleosporales; family Melanommataceae; genus Herpotrichia; species Herpotrichia juniperi. The sequence continues at coordinate 190,581 of BLYF01000053.1, read as the reverse complement.
TCCGGGCCATAGCTAGTTTGCTAGGGCCATGATTAGGACCATGTTACTTCTTGTGCTCATCCTCAGAGCTATTGTCAGTCCATCAACTCTCACTCCATAATCTACTTTTGTGTACGGTACCCCAATTTCAACGACCGCATCGCCTCAATGCCACTCTAACTCGCATTTTCAAATGCGCAGAGCAAACTTCCAAGAAACAAGCAAGTCAAAGGTAACTAAACCGCTATACGGATTACCTTGTCTACCTATGAGTCAGCTCCCTGTTTTTTATGGTTGAGTAGCAAAGCAACAAATTTTCATTGGTCAGTACCAAAGTTCAAGTGCCAAGCTCGATTCATGCAGAGACATGTCCACAGTGTCCGTTGTCCAAGCGCTTTCACAACAAATACGTACACGACCGTCATTGGGCTTTGCCATATACCTTGCATGAGGTTCGAGCTGAGATCAACTATTGAAGCCCATATTCTTTCCCAGTTGATCTCCTGTGATATTAATGCTCCATGATTTATTGGTGGATGCCAAAAGCAGTTTTCAAAGCAGATTCCGAGGTCAGATACTAACAACACCACTTAGAAGATCAGGCTTGATGGGTATAGTCCCTACAACAATGGGTACCTCTTGTTTCCAAATCGGCATGATTTTATAAACTAATCTTTACTGCGCACTCACAATTCCTCAACACAGACTCCTTACTCTATAGCAACTAACTCACCTACTCACAGTCCAATACCTCATTTATACTGGTTTTTTAACGATGGAATCTGTTGCAACCCTCATCATTGCTATTGTCGGTGTGGTTGTTACAAGTCTAACAACAGCAATAACGGTATGGAAATGCTACCAAAAAGCTCGGGTTCCGAAGGAACAGACCATAATTCCAGCCCAGGATCAAGGTGTGTTTATGTCGAACAAAAGGGCCATGAATTATCTGACCTGGCCTAGAACGCGCAGAGTTTTTTGAGAGTTCACCATAGTAAATCCGCCTACATTGTATTACCCGCCAGGTACGTGTACAGTAAGCAAGTTCTTTCTTTAGGAGGCAAACTAATTGGGGTCAATACCAGCTTTCATTTTCTCGTGCCACTATGTAAGCTTAGTTGTTAGCTTCTATCACCATAGCTCGAAGGTGCAAACATTTTCTCATGGTGCTAGAAATGGTAGGGGTGAAGATCTCAAAGACGGCGAATTCTTCGCGGGGATGAACTTTGCTTCGTTGTGTATGGTAATCATTTAAATGTATCCTACCTAAATGTCAGTGACGTAGACAAAAGTGTACCTTGATATTTGTTTTTGATACATTTGCACGTGACAGACTAAAAAGAGAACATCTATTGGAGGAGACCATACTCGATGCTACACGTTGTCTTGGCATAGATTTTGGTCTTAGCCAATCAAACTCATAAACTACCAGCGCTTATCTGACTAGGGTGGACAGCTGAAGACTCCAGAAACCCTTCGCCATAAAACCTCAAGGGTCAACTTCATCCCTGCGTCCAAAGTAATCTGAAGCAATTAATCCTTCTCATCGCAGCATGTCGTCATCAAATACTTGCAAGAACCGGAAAAAGGAGGATTGGATACAAGTGGACCTCATCTCAAGGGACCGCAAAAGACTGGGAAAGGAGAGCGTAGTGTATGAATGGGGTGAACCTGTCGACTCAAAGGCTCGGAAGGCTATCAACCGTCTTAGAATCACCTGGGTTGAGGATCAAGAGCTAGACAAAAGTAAGCTCTCTATTACCACGTCTAAGTTAGATAATGTTAACTCTTTGTGGTAGACTTGAGACGTCGGGCTCCTACCGGGTTTTCAATCCGCAGTCCAGTTCCGTTCAATAGGTTACAACTACTGCAGGCCGACCTCCCCTTTCGCGTGTTCGAACTCACTATTATCGAGGAGCAGTTCTGGCAACGGCCTATAGAGTTCCCGCTAGCACTGCCCAACTCTCCAACATTCGAAGCTGCTGTTTCAAGCACGCATGGCAACATACTCCCCAATCTAGACCAGGAACCTGGCCAATCCCCCAGAGTTCATTCAGTTAGCGTATTGAACCCAGCTTCCAGGACCTTAGATTCTATAATGCCCCCTGCAGATGATCAAGAGATATGGGCAGATCATTCACTCTCTGAAGCATCACTTGATCTCTATGTATCCCCACTGTACCGCTGCATACTATTTTCTGTCTCCAACAACTTTGCTGGGCTAGCGGCCTATTCTTTCAAAGAGGTCATTGAATATCTCCGCCGCGAGACTACTACTGAGCTCTACGATCTCATCATCGCCAGTTCCTGTCACAGTGCCAAAGCTATCGTTCGCAATCTTTTCAAAGGGGCGATTGAAGCAGGAGACGCCGTTGTCGTCGATTCTCTTCTCCAACATCCTGCTACCAATATTAATCCAAATCTGGAGATATGCCACCATTCCACTGGTAAATATACGCCAATTGAGCTTGCATCCACACTACGACACAAAGGAGTCATCGAGATCCTGCTTCAGTACTCCGTCGACGTCAATAAAACCTACCAAAAAGGAGGCCTTGAAGGGGCGTTGAATAACGCAATCATCAACATGACATTCCGCAATACCAAGTATCACTCAGAAGTACGGTACGAAATGCTTGATCCAGACATCTTCAAAATGCTGCTGAAGGCGGGCGGTAATGTCACGATTTCGACTCTTGAAATCATGGTCACATACCATGATGATGAGCTTATCGTCCAGATTATGCGGGAAAAGCTTCACCAGTTTCACAAGGAGTGGAACAAGTGCGGGTTTTTCTACCATGCTTTCAAATTTCTTCGCGTAGACACCTGCATAGAGATTGTTCAACTGATGGTGGATGCTGGGGCGGATCTGAATTACGAAGCTGGTTTCTTCAGTCCACGCAAGATTATAGATATTGCCGCTGGACGTGCGGATTTATCTTTGGTACAAATGTTTGTCGATCATGCGGCTACGCCAACACGTGATACACTAGCTTGCGCAGTTTCCGGTGGAGCGATAGACGTGATCGAGTTCTTTCTAAGATGTGGAAGCTGCACTGTCGATGATATTGGCATCCTACTGATTACGCCACTCGCAGCAGCCATTCGTCTCCGAGACTTACATATAAAACAGCTGCTTGTGGCAAAGGGCGCCCTGATATCTCTTACCCAGGGATTTCGCTTTGCATCAGCACTCAAAGCAGCATCTGAAGTGGGTGACGTACCATTTCTAGAATACCTTGTCAACCTTGGGGGAGATGTTACTCCGGACCACCTCGGACAATGTCTCGTGATCCTGGCTAAGGACGGTCACACAGAGGCAGCATTGGGGCTCATAAATGCAGGCGCCAGTCTCAATCTAGCCTCTCACTTTACAAGTCAAGATGGGCATGCGCTCTTCCACGCACTCCAACGCCGCGATCTGGATCTTACCAATAGACTTCTAGACGCAGGAGCTGATCCAAACTACGACGACGAACATTCCGGGCTCGATCAGCAGCACCCTGCAATTACACTAGCCGTCGAATGGGGTCATCGTGGCATGGTGAAGCGGCTTGTTTTCGAAGGCGTCAATGTCAATGCCTACGGCGGACCGTACAGGACACTAACTGCACTAACTATTGCCGTTGAGAACGGAGATTATGATATGATGAGCGTACTTTTAAACGCTGGAGCTGCTGTCAATCATTACAAAACGGGCTTCACAAAATATTCTCCTCTGGCAGCTGCCGCGAGAAAGGGGGACATGAAGATGATACAGTTCCTTTTCGATCACGGAGCAGACCCAAATGATCCGCGAGCTCTCCAGGATGCCCCTTCATCAGAAGTCTTCGATGTCCTCCTTAAACGTTTCCAGAAGATCTATCCTTCTGGCTGTAGCGGCTTCGGGGGGACCCTGCTCAAGTTGGCGATTATGGAGGGCAACGAGATCTCTGTTGCAAAAATGCTAGAGAATGGTATGGATCCGAAAACGTTGCTATGGGAGCAATACCCGCGTCTGAAAACACTGATGAATGAGCAGAGCCCGGGCATCAGTCCCTTTGGGTTTGCTATCGACAAGGCTCAACTGAATCGCAACAGCATTGTCAGGCTGTTCCTGAAAAAGGGCTGCAATCCAAACGACATTGTATTTAGGGCTTCTCGACTGGTTCATTGTAGATATGGTTTACCGCAGGTGACAGCGCTGGTCGCAGCCGTAGGCACAAATGATCAGTCATTAGTCAAGCTTCTCCTTCAATCCGGCGCCGACATTAATTTCCCAGCTAAAGGGAGCGTGAAGCGCACTCCACTACAGAGAGCCGCTGAACTTGGATTCTATGAGATGGTCGAATACTTGATCCTTCTTAATGCCAATGTCAATGCTGCACCAGCGCATATGGGCGGAGGGACTGCACTTCAACTCGCAGCGCTCAAGGGAAACCTGAAGGCCGTCAGCGTCCTACTCTGCCATAAGGCAGATGTAGACGCTCCGCCGTCATTCGTCAATGGAAATACCGCACTTGAAGGGGCCGCTCGGCATGGTCGACTAGAAGCGGTCAAGATGTTGTTGAATGCACGCACTGCACAGTCCAAAGGCTATGATGGGCCGCAGTTCGAAAGAGCTAAAGGATACGCGAGAGAAAATGGTCACCCTGAAGTAGTGGAACTGATAGAATCTCACCAACTTCAGGACCCTAAGTACGTTTAGCCTAGACATGTAAAGGATGTAACAGTCGATCGAGAGTAGGCGTCGATCGAAGTAGGTAGCATGATAGTATTTAGTGTTTACTATGTACCAAATTTGGCTTTTTATCATGTTAGGCAAGACTAGTTTTTTCAAATTGAGATAACAAGAGTCAATACGCGTTTACCCCTAACAGATGTTTCTTCAACCTCAGTCTTGGATCTAGGATTGAGAACCTGATTAGTACATGTGTACGTGTCGCTGGCCCAGCCTTAAGTTCTAACATAGACGTGAGCTTATTTCCACTCACACCAAAGGACCTATCTGAATGCATCTGTGCATACGGGCGCCTAAATTGCATTTAAACTATTTCTTAACCGTTCTGTACTTCCGAAGGCATCTTGTGGAGTCGGTGGGACTGATCGTTTACACACATAGCAGGCATGATTAAAAGCCGAGACTGTGGACATAGCTTGAAGAGTACAAGCGCGAGAGCGATAGAGAGTGCGAGAGAGAGAAAGTTTCAAATACGAGAGATAAGCTTTAAGACGTGTCAACCCTTGATAGATGATTCCAATATCTCAGCGCGGGCATCTATTGTACTGCCAATGCTTGAGGGTGAACAGAAACACGAATTCGCGTTTTTAGAGCTTCATGAAACCCATATCATATTCAGTGTACCTATAATTGTTTCAAAGCTCCCCAGCTGTCTATAGAGTTTATACTTGATACTTCTTGATAGTCGATCACCGCCTCTTTTGTCTTTTTTTCTACATTTCTCCGGCCTGCTCTTCCGCCACAGGATCGTCTCTCATACACAATCCAAACTTGCTTTTTACTTCGTTTCGTCGCTCGACGTTTAACGAGCATGCCCTCATCTGCCGTCGCTTCCACGGTATCGCGATCCCCTAAGCCGCCTCTCTTTCCTACCCATCTGTCCTCTCACACAGATCGACAGCGCCGTCTCTCCCCAAGCGACCGTGCATATTAAGCTCAACGCGATTCATGTTAGAAGCGGTGGTCGCAACATTTGTGTGCGCCAAGAGCTTTGTCAGTTTGTGTTTCCGTTTCGATCTAGCCAATGGAACGTCGTGGAGATCGCGCCTTATGCTCTCCGTGGATTTCAAATTTGCCGAACATTTGCGGAGGTGGCTTGCCCCGTAAAACTTAGTTCCTAACGGGCAAGCAGGTTAGCCGGAGAGGGATGTCTAGAAGTCTGGCGGTGAAAGATTCTGTACGCATCGCCGAAGAGCGTTAGGAGTCTGCAGGCTCCGCCCGAGGGGTGATTCCAAGTCTTGCAATCGTATGGAGTGCGTTCCTTCCGGGGTTCCATTTGTTGGGAGAATTTTCGAAAAAATGTTGGTGCGTCAAGGGATGTTGTGCTTGTCCATCTCTTCATCAATCCAATTATTTCGATGCGCCCTAGCCCTCTTCTTCCACCTCTCTCTCCCTTCACCCTCCCAACTATCGTCCACATTCTTTCTAGGACTCCCAGCTGCGCTCTCTGCATGTGTAATATCTGAGCTGATCCACCTCGGGTCCACGAAGTCCGGCCACTCCTGATTACTCTGGTCGCTCCTGCACCTCTGTAGTGACCCTGTAGGTCCAGTCGTTGTTGGTCTTCGTTCTGCGCTCCCAGACATATTTGAGCTGTTCTTGTTATGCACGATCTGAACAAGTCGACTTAGTACCGCGAACTCAAGTTTGAGTTTGATGGAGTAGATAACCCCCTTTAGGGTTGTTTGGACGAGGTACAGGTTTGCGAATTCAACGCCAAGGAGTACACAATCCATTGCGATGATGATGGCGTTAATGGTGATGAGCTGGTACATTGTTTTTCGGACGTGGCCGCTCTTCACGTCGACCACGCTTTCGATATCGTCTTTGACCGATTCGGAGAGCTTGAGCAGGCGCATGGTCTCCTTGATATATATGACCGAGATGATAAGCTCCTGCACAAAGAAAATCACCATCTGGATCTTCTCCATAATGCTGTATCCGTATATGAAGCGGTTGAGGGTCCTTTCTGTAAGTGTATTCGAATTGGCGCCGAAGGTGAGAACTGTCGTAATAGAGTGCAGCAATACGCCGTTGGTGATTATCATACACAGGGTATATTTGACAATGCGCCGTGAGTTCGTTACGAGGTGGAGACGAGACCAGAGGACGACGGATTGGCCTGCTCTGTATTAGTTCACATTTACTTGAGTAGACAGTTAAAGGCCAGGAAAATCATGTTATACCTGTGATCATCGCATACCACCCCACTGTCAGCATCACTACGGCCACATAGCCAACATCTCGATTCGGATTCAAGAGCTGGAAGAACTTGATCAAAAATCCGATCGAGTAAGGTATGACACCAGCACCGGCGATAATCAAGCTCCAGAAATATAGTCCTTTGTATTTGTTGAACGTGACGAGTATGAGAACAATGAGTTCGATGGAGTTATATAACGCAAGTCCAATCAAGAAGGCAAGAATGATCTTCAAGCTGAGCGAGTCGCCATTGTATCCTAAAAGGTCAGCGCAAGACCTACTAGCAGAAAGAAAGAAACGTGTACCTCCAGAGATGCCCTGTCCGGCGGATTCAATGACGCCTTGAGCTGGTGTTGAACTTTCAGGAAGTGAAGATGTTGTTTCGCTTGCGGCTGCTGCTACTGCTGCAGCTATTGTTGCCGTAGCTAATACCATCGGATGGGCCTTTGTCCAGCAACGTTTTTCCAATATTAATTCCAGACGGTACCAGCTTTCATGATGTCCCAAGATGATTGAGACCACTGTCTACTCTTTCATGCTGGTTGCCGATGCCGAGCGAAGTCTTCGTGTCAAAACGAAAGGGGGTGGTGTTTAGTTTAGTAGCTCAGGATAGTGGAGAATTTTTCGAGTTTAGACATACTGCTGGCGGCTCACTAGCAGAAGCTAGAAAATAACATGGACCCGGGCATCGGGCACACAGAAACGCTATTTGGGTAGTGCATAATGACGTTACATGTCTCCACTTGCCAAGGCACTTAAATGCATAATCCGGGGTAACTTCGAACTGTTGGTTCGGATGGATTGAAGCCGCTTTTAAAACTGCGCTATAACGAGCGGTTCGCTTAATCATACATGGGGCTTCCCTTCGACCACATTTACGAGCTGATAAATAGTGAAGCGAACTAGACGAACGTCGAAAATGATGAAAAAGTAAAATGAATGCTGAAATCAAACGGGCACATTGCCCACGGCATCCCAGTTCGTTCACCAATACTGACTTCCCGGAGCAAGCCGACGGTCAGAAATTACTACCGAGATCGCTCAGGTCCCGTCGGCAAAGAGAAATCCGAAAAAGTGAGGCCGGTCAGACATGCTAACGCCGTTGTGTAGTCTGCGCACTTGCGATCGGACCTTTCCATCCAGCATCCTCGTCCGACAAACTCATTTGTACTGTGTTGGTTTGTCTTGCTGGAGCAAGTGTTTGGTTCTGAATCAAAAGAGTCATTGGACTGCATGGTGAACAAAAAGGCTGATATTGAAGGCGTTGTACGAATACGACTGGCGAATGCGGCTGAATTTTACGAGCTGGATGGCCGTAAGTGAAGGACTCGTATAGATCACTGATCGTTCATCCATATTCTCTAGCGTTAGGTATTTTTGTCCTTGCATCTTAAAAAGCTACTCTTCTTCGCAAAAAGACGTGTCGATGACAGATTGTTTGCACTAGAACGGTCTTTGATAGGTGAGTAAAGGCTAGTAAAACGCAAGATTCGACTCCTGGTGTGCCGTGTACCTTTGCTAAATAAAGGGGCCACCCCGACCAACCTCCGTACCAGTATCCAGGATGTTCTATCCGTCTAGGTAATCTGTATTCTAGAGTAAAGTTAATACAGACTATAAACACACTTACTGCCGCTATCAAATTACATGACCCTACCTAATAGTAGATATCTAGAAGAATACAGTTCTGCAAAACAGTAAGCCAATGAGGCTGCTTTTAATTGAATCACTAACCAACTGACTAGTACATTACAGTAATCTATGTTTAAGGTGGTGGCAGCCAGTGGACTACCATTTCTGACTTTGGCAAAGTTGAATACACGAGTCCAGTTCTCGTGCTTGCGTAGAAGGTGGTTCATGACAAATAATAGTTAGTGTCCCAGTAAAAGACCGACGAAAGCATCTACTAGTCTTATCGGTAAGCAGCCATTGGATTCACTTGTTTGTGTGTAGGTTTGATACAGAGAAGAGCGACCGATAACGGCCCTCCTGCGGGCTCTTTCATACATCATAATATTGAGAATTACGCCGATAAACCGAGAACGCATTCAACTGCCCCTGCTTCATGTCAGGTATAACAAACGCTTTGAGACGTGCTTGATAATCCCTCAAGCACAATGTTGGAACATTTAACGAAGCACAAGATCCAGAAAGCGATCAGTGCGACAAGCTGCTTTAAATCGAGGGGAAGTAGGAAATGCGTGGCCAACTCCATGGCCATGTGGTAACTCCTAAGTCTTGTATGAAAGTCAACATGCAACCAGCATGTACGTCTTTATTGAGCACACCATGGGATCAGGCCAGGTTGGGGTTAACAGCAGACTAAGAGTAATCAACTGTCTCTAAGGTTCAATGAAGACCAAAAGCCCTTGGCGTGGAGAATACTGGTGGTTGCAAGACTCTAGATTCCTGTTGGAATTATGGTTGGTTAACGTGAACGTTCACGGCTGCGTAACCTGCAGCAAACGAGTCGAGAGCGGAGAACAACCGGCAAACCGCCGAACTTTTGCATTCACGTCGTTCTGGCATGAGTTTCAAGTTCTCCACGGACATGGTGCAGCTCATTGACACGAGAGTAAAATGGCCTTGTAGATTTCAAGGATGATTACGTATTTGAGATGCTTATTGAACGAGGAACAAGCATCCTCGAACCATGAGCATGGAACAGGCAGGTTTACCATCAGACACCACTGACCTGCCGAGGCAGAGTTTCAGTATACGACCACAAGTTGTAAATCTAAAACCCAAAAGAGATCTAGAGCCCGTGATAGAAGCCCTGAGCAGGGTAGCTTTATGCAGTGTTATTACGCGCCTGTTTCTAAAGAAGATACCAAACTACAACGACGTCGGATCTACTGTGTAACAGTCCGCGCCCTGAAGTAGTGGCCGCAAGCCCTCCTTGAAGATCAATGTAAAAACGTGGTATGTCGATCAAAGTTCAACCCGCGTCGGGTTGGGAACCTTACGAGTCGAGGGGAAACAATTAGAGCCTTTTATAAACTTGGCATGCGTACAAGAAGTGGCAGAAGCGAGAACAAGGAAAGGCAACTAGAGCAACCTATGAGACCTCGCGTGAACGAGTAGGAGTAACATGTTGGTTCCTGACTCAAAAGAGGCCGAAAACCCGAAGCTAACTCTGAGAGGCAAAGTGGAAAGGTTAAAAGTGGCAGGTGTAGCTAAAGTATAGACGAATAAATCAAGTCTATACGGTTTAGTTCTTGCATGCGCCTACTTCCAATCGAGGAGCACGGACAACACAGCTCGGCTAGTTACAGGCACGAGAACATAGCGCATAGTGATGGGCTGCAATTTCTGGTAGAAAGTAAGATAGTAATATTGATGATCGAACGCAGAATGATGATTATTGCAACAGAGGACGTGAAGGATGGGAGATAGATACGGAGACGAAGAGAGTTGAGACCGAAGCGATGGATAGTGGGCTTGGAAGTGTCGCGGATGATTCAGCAATCCAAAGATGGCAAGAGCGAGCAACAGTAGGCATTTGCATTGCCTCGAATCACAACAAGATGCTCAAACAACTCCAGCAAGAAGGCAAAAGGATTGTTTCATCCTTACTAAGCACCACCGTGGTCGCCGTAATAACTTTACCTCCCCATCTCATGCCTAAACCCAGGCGCTATAATACACTACCCATCGATATCGTTCCAGAACCCACTCAACCCAAGATAGAAGGCCCCTTGCTCTGCTCACCCTTCTTCTTCCCCTTCTGTTGAGCCGCCTCATGTTTCCGCAGGTCGTCGGGTACTTTGCTGATACTGCTCTTAGTGAGCATCTGCTTGAGATCGTACCTGTAGATCACGTTAGCCCAAGTCCATAGAGTATACTAGTATAATGCCAAAAGGATCAATCAGGCTCTGCATTGCCCCAATGTGATTGGCAGAGGAATTTTTGCAAGGAAGGGAAGGGGATACGTACAGAACATCGGCATCCTCGTTGCCCCAAAAGGTGATAGCTACACCAGACTTACCCGCACGACCTGTACGACCGATTCTGTGGGTGTAGGATTCGATATTGTTGGCCATGTTGAAGTTGACGACCAGGGAGACGTCAGGCACATCGATACCACGCCCAGCCAAATCAGTGGCAACGAGCACGTTACTCTGGCCATTACGCAAGCTGGCCAACGCAGCCTCACGCTGTTCTTGTGTTTTGGAACCGTGGAGGGTGACGGCACTAAAGCCCATGTGTTTGACGTCACGTGCAACAGCGTCGCAGTTGCGCTTGATGTTGACGAAGACGATAATGGGCGGCGCAAATTCGTGAGAAGCGAGGATTTCCTGGAGTCGCTTCTTGCGTTTGTCCTCGCCCTGGATGTGCTCGACGCGCTGTTCGACCGTCTCGACTGCCTCACCGACATTGCCGATTGTGACAATTGCTGGACGACGTAGATATTTGCGCGCAATACGTTCGACGGCCGTTGGCATAGTAGCTGTGTACATCATCGTCTGTCTGTACTGGCCTCTCGACATGGCAAGGGCATCCTCCGCATCGTCGGTGTCGGGTTTCTCGTTGCCAACAGGCAGCGCTTCTAGGATCTTGTTGACAGGCTCCTCAAACCCAAGATCGATCATGCGATCTGCTTCATCCATAATGACGTAGCAGCACTGACTAAGGACGCAGAGGCGGCGCTCAATACAATCCAAAAGACGACCAGGGGTAGCAATGACGATCTCGGGACCTGCGCTAAGAGCGTGGGCCTGCTGTTCAATAGAGTGACCTCCTACAATGACAGCCGTGCTAAAACCTAGAGGCGCCGCGAATTTGATGGCTTCAACCTCGATTTGTTGAGCCAACTCACGGGTGGGGGCAAGAATAAGGGCATACGGTCCGTCCGCCTTACGGTTGGGAGTATCGAGTGGAGGCAGCGCAGAGATATAGACCAGAAGAGGCAGTAGGAAAGCAGCAGTTTTACCGGATCCAGTAACAGCTACACCAATGAGATCGCGCGACTGGAGGGCAATAGGAATAGCAGCGCGTTGGACCGCTGAAGGCTGATCGTAGCCAACTTGTTCGACAATTCGTAGAAGCTTGTCGGGGAGCCCGGACTCGTTCCAGTTGCGCATGGGATTTGGTATTGAGCCGCCCTTTGTCGCAATGTTGAAATCCTCCTTGAAGATACGCCAATCGCGCTCGCGCATGTGCTCTAACTTCTTATCGCTCCAGTGCTTGTCGAGCGCAGCGCGGCCTCCTTCCTCTCTTCGCCTCCGTTCCATCTCAAGGATTGCCGTCGCTCGCTCTCGGCCGTGCTCGGGGTCACTCGCTATCATGGACTCAATGAACTTGTGGGTTCCCTTTTCTGCAATTTCTTCGGTAAATCCGCCTAGCTTGCCGCGTCCATAGAAAGTCGCCTCGGCCCGCTGCTGGTATATAGGATTGTAGTCTGGGCTTGTGTCTTCTTCGTCGTTCCATTCGAAATTGAACTTCTTCTCCGTGGTCCGTCTGCGCTTCTTCTTAGCTGAGAAGGTCGACTGATTTTGCTCCGCGCCCATGTACCGATGCCGGGTCAACGCCGCCTCTTCATTTTCTGGTGCCAGCCTTTTTCCATTGCGCTTCTCACTAGGCTTGGGAACAGGCGGTGGTGGCATGTCCTGATTCCTCTGCTGACCGCGCATCGATGAGGGCCCGGTGGGGATTTCGCCGTTTCGCATTGCGCGCGGGCCGGTTGGGATCGAGGACGAAGATGAACCGTAGTCAAGCCCGCCTGTTCCGTTTGATCTTGAGGAGCTGCCATTTAGGTGCGCACTGCTCGAGTTCCCATTCTGCTTCGAGCCTCCATTTAAGGCCGCCTCTTTCTTCTTCCGCTCGTCATCTACCTCTTTCTGTCGCTTTTCAAGGGCTATCGCCTCGCGCTGAGCTTTGTTGAGGTATTTAGGCTGCAGTGAGACACATAAGTCAGTATAGGAACTGGCACTGCAATAGTGTGAACATGGTACGTATGAAGATGGAATGGAGCGTGTCGGGTAGGAAGAACTTACTTTAGCAGCTGCAGCTTCCTTCTCCCTCTTGACTTTCAAAATGTCCTCGATACTAGGAGGTTGCTTCCTTTGCGACCCCCATCCTTTCTTCTGCTTAGGTTGTAGCGTTGGGCCCAGCTCTTCCTCAGGCGGGGGTGGAGGTGGAAGCGCATCTCGCGGCGGAGGTGGTATCACATCCATGACGAAACTCCTTCTGCCAGATACAATAGTGTGGCACAAAGAGGAGTCGACTGTGTGGAGCTAGGGCTAACTCCGGGTAGGTTGGCAAAAGGTTCGGTTGGACGATGAAATGTTAGGGCTGTTGTGAAATAAAGTCGCATCGAGGTAGGCTTCAAAGTCGCGGAGGTCGGCGATTTAGCGCCAAGGCATCACCTAGTCACGTGTTTAGCCGGTGCGTCGAGGTTTGTAGGTGAAAATCATCAAAATCAAATGTTGCGTTTAATATGGTGATGCCAGAGTTTGAAATCAAACTTACCCCATACCAGATTTTGAAAAGCGAGGAAAGGGGTCGATTTAACACGAAAAATCCTGCTATATTGGGTAGCGGCGACTTTACCTGGGTGACTTTCTCATAAAGCGACAAGTTACAACCTCGCAAGTCTGAAATCATGGAGAGCCCATAATTTTAGCCAGGAGACTTGAGCTGTTTTTGAGAGTAAGCTTAAGTGCAACGCATATATCAAAACAAGACAGATATAGTATGTGATGTTTGACGTCTGTATTATAGCTTTACTATCGTCATGACAGGGATTCGAGCTAAGTGATGATGCAGCTTTATGTCCCATATCATCCATGGCCCTGGCTCTGATGCCTCAGTCGAGATGGCCAGGCAGTGCCTGTGTTCTTTTGCATATCTTTACTCTTGGCCCCAGGAATTGTGCCCACTGTCCCAGAACGCCAGACCACCTCAGTCCTGTCGTCCCTTCAGTAACCTCTTGGTCACCTTGTCCTTCTCGATGATGTAGACGTGCGCACCCCATCCAGACAGTGCATCTCGATCAACGGCGTTGAGCAGTGCCTGCGATATGGTCTCGAAGAGGTCTTCCGGGCTCTGTTATCACCATTAGCATTGCGTTCCCAATAATTCTAGAGGATATATCCACTCACAAGATCCGGTTCCCACAGTCCCTCACAAGTTCCAAACAACTGATCACTAGCTGTCCCACTAACAATGAAGTCCTTCGCAAAATCAATGCACCCAATACTATCAAACCCACAGATGAATGGCTTCCCCGTTGTCTGATTCAAGCCCGCAATCACCGGTGACACGAAGTATGGGCCGAATCTCCGCTCATATAGCGAAGAGCTGACAAGGTTCGCCATGGTCTGTGGAGAGATGTTGCGCTCCTCCCGCAGCCGGTACATGTTGACTTTGTATCGGAAGAGGTCAGACACGGTAGAGACGTCGGTGGCGAGACCAGTGAGGCCGAGGTAGACGTCGCCGTAGGGGAAGATCTTGGGAAAGTTGTTCGAGACGGTGAGGGCTTGCATGCCGAGACGCAGATCGCAGGCGATAGCTACGCAGTCTTTGCCCACCATGGCTACGCAGGCACCGCCGTCTATTCATTTATTAGAATTCGTGTTATATGGGTTGGTGGTGGGGTACTGTACTTATTGAGAACGGAGAACCCTAGGATTGTTAGCTGTGCATGGTGGGATGTTTTGGATGTGAGACTCACCATGACTATTTGTTTGCGGAGAAAATTAGGGAATTACTTCAGACTCGACGTGAAGAGGATGAAGTAAGAGGAGTTGTGCGAGAGAAAGGTGAGGCTGGGCGGGACGAAGCTTTGGTGATGTCGGCGTAGGTAGCAGCTGTACGCGCATATCAAGCTTCCCCGGCACTTGCCGTGTTTGGCGTCTATTTACCCCGCACGTGACCACGAATTTATCGTGAACATCGAGGTCGAGCTTCGACATTGACACTCGTTTATCCACACATCCGTCACCATGTCGACCCACCACATACAGCTCGCCAAGTCGCTCCCTCCGCGGCTCATCCGCTTCTTCGCCAAATATCCTCCGCCAGCTCTCCTCTCCAACAAACCCACTCCAACACCCATATCGACTACATCCCCGATCATCGCATCCACAACCTCCGCTTCAGACTCCAGTGCGCCCGCCCTCGAAGCCCCCACCATATCAGACGGATCCGTACCTCCACCTTCCTCAATTGCACAAGAGCTTCCCTACCACAACCCTTTCCTCCCGCGCAAAAACTTCGTCACAGGAAGATGGTGGGGTCCTACTTACGGCCTACGAAAGCAGGCTGACCTAGTCAAGCTAGCAGCAAAACATGGGGTGGTAGATCTGCTCCCCCACACAATTAAGAAGCCTGGCGAGAAAGAGAAGCGGAGGATAGAAAGGGGATTGAGAGTCAAGGGAACGGGTGTGGGCGAGAGGGTGAAGGGAAAGAAATGGGAAAGGACACTAAAGGGACGTTTGGAGGAGAGGAAACAGGCTATGTTGGATATGCCGAGGTTGATCCAAGAATGGAAACAGGTATGTCGAGATTACAAAATATTATGGGAGATTTGGATGAAGGCTAACGAGTGTGTAGAAGGGACATGGACGGGGTTGGAAGAAATGGCCGGATGGGAAGAAGTAGGGGATATGGTCCAGGTCGGAAAGTATTGTTGCTATTATTGCGACTATGTGAGGGTGTGGTACAGCTCGGTCATCCTGGTGAGTCGGGATGTCAGATGTTGTATACAAATGTACATGTATGGAACCACTAGGGAAGCATATAACGCTGGAGTTCAGGCATTAGAAGCATTATTTGCTTTGTATCACATTAAAATACAGGGACATCACGACATCAAGACCACGGGTTCACATATCCAGGAATGAGCTGATTACGATTTAAATACAGAGTGACAATGCTGCCGTTCAAGGGGTATCCGACTTGTTCCGACCGTCATTATACAGAGTTGAGCTCTCCTCCGATTTCATCCACCATGGCTACTACAGAAGCTCCTACCTCCCTCATTCTGTGCGAAGTTCCCACCAAGTTGCAAATAAAGGAAAGATATATATGCAACTGTATCAACAGCAATGTCAATATCCATAGAGTGTGTGCCAGTTCAAATCATCCAGTCCCGTGCACCCTCCCTTTCACATGACCATTTCGTCGTCATGGTAGATCGGGTGACAGTCCCTTTCCCTCGCCTGGGCATAAGAGCCATACTGGTTCTCCATGTCCAGCGTACTTCCAACATGTTTCTCCCACAACCCACCGATGTTATTATACGCCGGGTCCGTCGCCTGGTTGTACTTGCTTGAATCCTTGAGGTAACTCGCAGACTCCTGCACCGACTTCTCATACTCCCTGCTCGCCATCATCTCGTATCCCGAAAGAATGTACGGCTCCGCCTGCACAGCCGCCGACTCATGGCCTTGATCCATACTCGCGTTGAGCTGCTGCTGGTGCGATTGGATCTCCTCCTGCTGTGCCCGCTCTACTTGTAGCTGCTCATACCTCAGCTTGGCCATTGCCTCTTCCTGCGCCAGACTCGTGGGCGGCCAGTCGTACAGCTGCCTTGAAGTGTTGTAGTCTTGTCCCTCCGGGTACCCTTGTCGACCCTGCGGTGGTGAGATTCGCCAGAGCTCGAGGAGACGGAGACGCTGGTCGTTGTCGGCATTCTGGAAGAGGTCAATCTGTGAGGGAAAAAGAAGAGAGGGATCGATGCTGTTACGCAGGAGCACTGCTTGAAGCTCTGAAAGATCGACTTGCGTCTTTGGGGGTGGTTGAGGGATGTGGCGGATGGGGACAACATGGTGCGTGTGCGTGTAGTGTTGAGAGACGTAGGTGATGGGTTTGGAAGCTTTCTCGGATTCTTGCTGAAACACGGGCTGTTCTTGGTATACCTGCTGCTCGTTTTGGTGGGGGACTGGGGAGTATGGAGGTGGCGGGGGCTGTCCAAGGCTCATGTTGGCCGAGAACAGCCTGGCGAGCTCTTCTTGCTGCATGTTCGCTTTTTCTTCTTTCTCTGCTCGAGTGTTGATACCAACTGATATAGCACCACACTATGACGTATCGTTAGTATAGTCTGAGAGTACAGGATTCGGAGCTTACGTGTGAACAGGTATTGTTCTGAGAGAAGACAGAAGCTGTGAAGGAAACAGTGGTGTTATATGTGCAAATATTGCAGAAATGGACGAGCAGAGGCTGCATGAGACTTGGGTATCAAGGGTACTCCGCAGTGCTCCGGGGGTGCTGTGAGCACAAGGTTCAAATGCTGCAAATTAGTGGGGGAAATGTAAGTGGTTGCTAGAGCAAATGTACTGGATTTGTATTTTGGAACGCTCGTAGAGTC
Organism: Herpotrichia juniperi; assembly: GCA_014905255.1. NCBI lineage: Eukaryota > Fungi > Ascomycota > Dothideomycetes > Pleosporales > Melanommataceae > Herpotrichia > Herpotrichia juniperi. The sequence goes on along the minus strand of BLYF01000053.1, from coordinate 173,365 downwards.
GAGTTCGCAGTCCTGATTGAGAACTATTCGTGATTTCCTCGGCGCGTCGCGTTGTTGGGCGCTGCGCTAGGTACTGACGCCTACAGTGAGGCCTCTTTGAGGACACTGGCGATAAATGCCAGAGAGAGAAAAGAGGAGCCGCGTACAACAGAAAGCCAACAGAGCCAGTGGGGGAAGGTGTAGTTGGAGTTCGGAACGGTGGTGGCAATGGTTCCTTTATGTACGTGGTAGTCTGATGGTGACTTGGGTCATGCGTAACCGGAGGGGTCCAACAATGAAGAAAAAGCGGGATGATGTGGCGAGCTGCCCAGTCACTGGAGACTTGAAACATAAAATGTCCCGCTAAGGCCCGCTGAGCCAATGAGTCCCTGCGATCTATCACAACTTATTGTCGACAACTCATCAACATGTATTGGCGAATACGCCAGTGAACAGTAGTCGCCCACTATTGGCGCGTGTTCTGTCGGAAGAAGTGGTAGGATCTAGCAGAGATCAAGCCCAAATCACCGATGACGCAGCAGCATCATTCCCCCAATCGACAACATAGATAATTCCGGACAGAGAGTTTTATTTGGCTGTTTTACGTGCGCAAGGTATGCAAGGTGGGATGCTCGTTTTGGAGGTCTGATATGCCAAGGCGCTTGACTATATCGGGGTTGTAGCTTCAACGCGCACTCTCATGCTGCCTGCCCCAGGCGAGCCTCATCAACACCGCTCCGCTAAACAATTCACACTTCTGCCCCTCTTCTCCTGCGCCATACCCCAGACTTTGCTTTGCTTGACTATCGTCCTCCCTTTTCCCCCCAACAAACACCATGGTGAGCCCCACTTACCTTCTTCTCCTCAACTCAAAACTGACAACTTCATTAGACGTCAATAGGTACGGGCTATGACCTGTCCAACTCCGTCTTCTCGCCCGATGGACGCAACTTCCAGGTGCGCTTTCCCCTCCACGACCTCGATCGATCAATTACTTACATACGAAGGTCGAATATGCGGTCAAGGCAGTGGAAAGCGGCGGCACCGCCATCGGAATAAGATGCAAGGACGGGGTAGTGCTCGCCCTAGAGAAGCTCATCACTAGCAAGCTACTTAAGCCGGAAGCGAACAAGCGGATAGCAACGGTGGATCGGAATATGGGTGTTGTAAGCATGCCCTCTCACTGTGACGCCTATGTCAGTAGGAATTATGGTCGACATGGTTTGACATGGGATATCTAGGTCTCTTCAGGTCTTCTCCCTGACGGCCGCCACTTCGTATCACGAGCTCGCGACGAGGCTGCCTCATGGCGTCAGATGTACAAGGGCCCCATCCCCACCTCCGCGCTCGCCAACCGCATGGGAAGCTACGTTCAAGCATACACCCTCTACTCCAGCGTACGACCATTCGGGGTGACCGCCATCGTGGGAGGATGGGATGCTGAGGTCGAGGTGCCAGTGGATGGACAGGTTGGCTCAGGACCAAACACCGGCTCTGGAGGCAAGAAGGAGGGTGGAAAGCACGGTGGCCCGTTTCTCTACATGATCGAGCCTAGCGGCCTATATTGGGTAGGAAGACGTTTCTCTTCTAACAAGGATGTTGGACTAACATGGAATGCAGGGTTACTACGGAGCAGCTACGGGCAAGGGCCGACAAATCGCAAAGTCCGAGTTGGAGAAGCTGAACCTCGCAGACGGTGAATTGTCACTAGAAGAGGGTGTGAAGGAGGCGGCACGTATCATTTACGTTGCACACGACGACAACAAGGACAAGGACTTTGAGCTAGAGTTGACCTGGATCAGTTCTGCAAGCGGACCCACCAAGGGAAGACATGAGGAGGTGCCAAAGGAGCTGAGAGAGGAGGCGGAGAAGCTTGCGAAGGCATCACTGGACGACGATAAAATGGACGAGTAGACGATATCAAGCATGTACTATACCTAGGTATGCAAGCGGGGTGGCGCACCTTGGATGGTCAATCTGATAACGATGGGCTTTAGGAGCGCATCATGAAGCAAAAGCAACCCTTGAAGCCACATGTACCAATATTCAATTCTGGTCGTTGGCTATGAAAGTGAAGTGGGTTGTGAAATCACATCGACAGTGCGGAGTGACGCACTCTGGCTGACAACCCCACTAAGCGCCAAATTTACCATTCACGATCACAAAAAACTCCATATATAAAAACTCCCCCAAAACCTTCTAGCCACCAATTGCTCCACGCACTATCCTACAACAATGCCTCCCACACTCTTACTCATTAGACATGCTCAAGCACTCCACAACGTCGCAAGCGATTGGTCGCTGCACGATCCTCCCCTCTCTGAACTCGGCGAGCGCCAGTGCGCCGAGTTGCAGGAAAGCTTGAAGAAGACAAAGATTGCGGATGAAGTGGAACTTGTGGTTGTTAGTGCTATGAGGAGGACGCTGCAGACGGCGAGTTTAGCATTGGGGTTCTTGATTGGGCCTGAGGGGAAGGGGATTCCTGTGAGGCCGGATGCTGGGTGGCAAGGTGGGTAGTGCGACCTCTTTAAGCTTCATGTCTGGAGACGTATATGAGGCTTTTGCTTTTGTGTTTTTCTTCTGCTGTTTTCTTCGTCGAATCTTCTTGTGTCTGCCCTCTTCTGTTTCTGCATCTCCTCGGTCAGACTTTCAGAGCAGCTTACACTCATACTCATACCCATACTCATACTGACCTCCGCAGAAAACGCCGACAAGCCCTGCGACACCGGCTCCCCCATCTCAGTAATGGAAAAGGAATTCCCAAACTTCGACTTCAGCACCGTCGACCCTACTTACCCCGACAAAACCACAAATCTCTCCTCAAACCCCTACGCGTTTACCCGGAAAGCTATCCTCGCACGCGGCCAAACCTGTCTCCGGGATCTGTACTCCCGCCCCGAGAAAGTAATCGCCGTGGTATCCCATTCAGGTTTCCTGAGAACGGCTGTATGCCATCGCCGGTTCTTCAATGCCGACTGGCGCGTGTTTGATTTCGATGAGGAAGCCATGAAGGAGAGTAAGGAGAAAGGGGAAGGGGAATTCTTGCTTAAAGAGTGGAAAGAGACGGAAGAGAACGGGGGTGGGATGGGAAGGAGTGAGAAGGGGGTTGTTGCTGTGTTGCCTACTGATTTTCCGCCTGAAGAGGAGGTGGATGGGGAGGGTGCTGAGCAAGTGCCAGAGGATGGGAAGGAGAAGGAAGTGGTGCCGCAGTGGATGAGGAGGGAGAAATTTCAGCAGGAGGAGAGTTTGAAGGCAAGTTGTTGAGTTGAATATGTGAAAAGAAGGGAGTAGTAGTGAAGCCAAATGTGGAGGAGCATTGATGAAATATCTTTCTGCGACCTGGCGCATACAACCAAATGGCGTTAGGAACCTTTGCAATTCATTGATCGTTTTTGCTACTACCTCCATTTTGTTCTGCGAGTCTTTTGCACTTTTGCAATTTTTCTATTTGTGGCGAAGAGAACATTCCATGCGTAGGCACCGAATTCGGGACCTGGTAGCGAACATGCAGGTTCGCACGGGTCATACCAAAACGAAAGTCCCCGAAGTTGGCATTGGAAAGAAGTGGGTCTTCAAGCCCTTTAATGTTCTTCAGCTTTGATCTTTATTCTAACAGCCCTGCAAGATTGTAGATATCCTCGCACTTACCACGATCTTCAGTAATCTCGATTCTTGAAACACAACAATAACTCTAGCTTTCAACTCCCAACGTCCAGATCGTCCAGATCCTCACAATATCGATTCCGCCTGCGCCCCGCTGCCCTATGCAAACGCTGACCTCGGCATCCCGATGTGGCCCGCGCCCCCTGCAAACACAGGCCCTGTATGGAGTCGGCTATAGCAATCCCAGTGCAATTCGGCCACTTCGTGTTGATCCCGGCACGATAACTTCCAAGATTGGATGATGAAGAATGGATTGGACGAAACGGGTGTAGGCTATCTAATGGTAAAGTGGATGAGGCGGGAGGGAAGTTGGTGGTGGGGGATTGGCATTCCTTGCTCCTTCATCTCCCTCTTGTTCAACTGCGTGTCTGAATTGGGTTCTTGTCTGTGGTGTGTGTGAGGTGCGATGACAAGGACGATGTTTTCCCGCCTCGCGTTGCTCCCGCTTTTTCTTCTCATTAGCATCGGCGCGTCGACGTGTTATTATCCCAACGGCGACACGGATTCAGAGAGCTCTGCGTGCGATCCCAAGGCAGATGTCAGTGTGTGTTGCGCAGTGGGGTTCCAGTGCCTTTCAAATGGACTTTGCGCCGACTACAGGTATCCGGATTGGAAGAGGGTGTTGAGAGGCGGGTGTACGGATGGGAATTGGCCGGAGAAGTGCGGAACTGTGTGTTTGGATAGTGAGTTCTTTTCTTGGTATCCATCTTGAGCATTGAGGGCTGGATTATAAGAGGGAAGAGAGGCGGACGGATCGTGATTCTAGACATCGCTAACGCGACAAAACAGTATGGCCACAAGGCGACGCAGCAGTAACCTACTGCGGAGGAGACACTTGGTGCTGCGATGGCTACGATGGCAAAGACTGCTGCAATAGCACTACCAACGCTCTTCTCACTCTATCCGCACCTTCAATCATTGCCACCGCCAAATCTACCTCTTCCCGTCGCGTATTCTCAACAGCTTCGAGTACCATCGCGGCCGAATCTACGGCTTCCTCCAACCCAGCGACTGCCAATAAAGGGTCCAAGAATAACATTGCGATTGGGGTGGGCGTTGGTGTGGCAGTAGGTGTCCTCCTCTTCATCGCCCTATTTGCAGCCTGTTTCTTCATCCAGCGCAAAAAGCGGCTGCAGCGCCAAAACAATGAGGTGCAAGGCGCGACAGAGAGAAACTTAGGAAGCGACATAATAAGTCCAGTCGACGACGACGCAGTGTACGACGCACAAGGAAATCGAATACACTTCGATGCACAAGGGAACCGAATACGGCAGACAACGGGTTTAGTTGGCACAGCGAATAGTCCACGAAACGTGAGAAAGAGCTGGGGACAAAGAATAGGGGGAAGAAAGAGAGGGAGGGGGGAGGGCGATGCCATTGAGTTGAGTGCGGAGAAAGTGCATGAGTTGCCTGCTGATAGGGAGGCGGCGGAGGTGCATGGGCGGCCGAGGGAGGAGACGAAGGTTGAGCAATCGGTAAGGTATTGGGCAAGGTAGTTAGGAGACGTGATGGGTGATATACATAAGCTTGATTGAAGTGCAGGTTGGCTTGAGGCTGTAGTAAAGCCCGAAGCAACTGACATGATTAAACGCGTAGATTAAAGCAAATAGATTACAAGCATAAGTAAGATGAACATTGAATAGTGTAGAAGATGTCATCTCCGAGTAGAACACCAATTGATACTTGAATGTAGAATCTTGAGGCTATTGTTGAGTTGTGAGGCATTCGAGTGGTAGCCCAGGATAACCATGAACGAAATCTCGAAAATGCAGAATTCTAGAATTGAATTGAAATAATAGAAGGGGAAGAGGATGAGTAGCGCATACACTAAATGGATTCTTCCTACGCAGGAATGGCTTTTAAGGTTTCGTTCTTTCCCGATATAGCACACAAGCACAAGAGCATTATTTGTCGCTAGCATAATTAGTCAGTGGCAAGACTTCGATTTTCTCTCCATAGTCCATCTTCCTTCCACCTTCCGTCGACATTCTACCTAGTGAATAGGTTTATACGATATATAATAGTATGAGGTTATGCATGGGAATAGTCGCATAGGTGTCTCAATGTTTGGTTGTAGTTTCGAGATAGAATTTTTTCAAACGGACTCTCTTTTCGGGGTAGAGTTCTCGACTTCTGTGGAATGCTGTACAACTTCAGCGGAGGGGCTAGAGTCTGTGATGTTTTTGGGTAAACCTTCGTTCTCTAGAAGGCCTGGGAACGATACCGTTTCGTCCCTCGGAGGCGGATGGCCATGTTCAGTTGCCCCCAGATGGGGAAAGAATCCTTGGAGAAGCTGTGCTTGAAGCCATTTTTGAGCGTAGACTCTACTCTCCTCTGCTGATTAGGGATGTTAGCACGGAATCACTGCAGGATAGTTCATTGACCGAGATTTGGATTGATGCAGGCTGTAGACGTTCTAGTCCACTGTTATACTGCGAGTAGAATGCGTATCGGGGATCAACATACGTAGGTACCTATTAGAAAGAACCAATTGTGTTCATGAATCCTTGTGCCTTCAATTTTGAGACTAATCTGTAACCAAATAGCAAGTCTTGTCACGTGTACCAATAGCTTGGTACTACATGCTAGCTT
>BLYF01000053.1:122926-167070 GCA_014905255.1 Herpotrichia juniperi | reverse complement strand
TCTACAGCTTCCTCTCTCTCTTCAATACAATCGGTTGTAGCATGCCTACTCTCTCATCTGCCTCGTGACAAGTCTATCTCTATGCTTATATTTGCAGCAAACGTCATTGCGAGGGCCACGAGTTATCAGTTGATCTTTCCAGTATATAATAGCCTTCAGGACATCTCTAGTCGTTTGTGCGTTCCTTGTTCTTCACTGTAATCCGACATTGCGCACTCCTTGCGCGCCCATGTCTCCAATAGTTCCGTTTGATGCCCACAACAATTCCAATGTCTTCACTCTCTTACTTTTCGGTCTATCCTTTAAGCTGCTCCAATATGCTTCACGTGCCATTGTAGTCGGTCAAAGCCAGAAAAGAACATAGGTAGCTTAAATAAGCAATATAGCCATCACGATGCCACTGACTGCCCCAAGGCATTATCCTATTGCTAATGCATGTTATCGGCTGATCTCCTAGGAATCGACGCCTAGTTTCTCTGAAGTGATAGAATCGTAGGCAGTGCCGGATGAAGACGAGTAGGATGAGATCTCTGGTTTTGAGTCGGTTGCGCGCTACGGTACGGAAGAGTACTGCATTTCTGGGGGGCGCAAGGACTTAAGTGTTCAGAGTAGGATTCATTGCATGTTCTCTGAGGTTGTGGCTTTGTGTGATTAGCGTCTTCCAGTACGCGGGTCAGTCAGTCGAATATGAAGACGAGGAAACATCGAGATAACACAAGAAGGTTGTTGTTAAATTTAGGTTCGCGGAACATATGATTGGAACTCGTATTGGGTCATAGGTGTGGAATTAAAGGGTCTGATGTGTGTCTACATCAAGGAGAAAAAGATAATGTTGCCATATGTTCACCTTTAGACTTTACTGGCGCCTAATTTTTAGATCTGAGGTAACCAGTCATTCGTTTGTCCAGTCTTCCTGCTGGTGCTGTTGAATAGCCATGATTTTTTTTTTCCAAAATCGGGGATTGTCACAAATCATCTCAACACATCTTTTGGGTTGAGCTAAAATTTCAAGTTTATGAGAGAGAGATTAGTCGAGTGGAGATTTATTTGGACTTCGATAGCTATAACGCCTACTAAACACACCGACAATCAACATGGTTATCGCCGCTTCGGGCCCCATCAAATGTACCCACCCGCCACTTTCCTCAGCAAAGCGTCCCGATACATCATCAAATCATTCCGCTGCCTCTTAAGGGACAGTCAAATTCGCAATAGCCTCCGTCGCCTTCTCCGTCGCTTTTGAAAACCCCTCTTGATACCCCTTAAGACGCTCGCTTGACGCCGTGATGGGCGGGAAGAACCAATTCCAGATGTTAATGGCGATGTAAGAGGAGCCGAGGACAAAAAAGAAAAGTAGACTGAAGCTGATGAAAGTAGCCGCAGCTAGCATGATTGCACCCATAGTAACAATGCCAGTATCCCATAGTTCTAACGTGGTGGCTAACTGTTCGATGTTGACGTCGAAGTCATCTTCCGGCTCGCTTGGCGAAGAGGCGGACGAGGGATCCATGTAAATGGAGGATGATATAGACAGAAAGGATTGTTGGGAGGACTTTGGCGAAACCGTTCGTTCTGGTTCGGTTGGGATAGCAGTCCATTCTTGTGGTGATGAACGATTGTCATCGGAGTCGGGCGTGGTGGTGAACTTTGCCATTATCGCCTCGAGATTGGTGAAGGGACTGGTTTCGCTGCCGAGTACTAAGCAAATGGAATTTTGTTTATGGGGATTAAGAACTTGCCTTGGGTGCGTGTACGATTTTGGAGTGGAATCGCGTTGTTTGACCTGGAGTTGACTGGTTTCGCTGTGTCGACGGGCGCTGCAGATGTAGGCTGCTTTATGCACGCAAATTTTCTGTGCGTATTTTTTTATGTCGATATTTCAGTTCTACCTGCATTGTTAAATTCAACGCATCAGATTTCCACTGAGCATAAACAGATTTCAGGTGGGAAAATCGAGTTTATGCATGCAGAATTTGGTCAGGCAACGTCGTCGACAACCAAGTTTTAACGATAGTAACTGCAATGAGCAGATTCTAGGTGGTAGATTGCAAATAAAGTTGGAACTGTCTTGAACGTTCCAAGGTTGACACTTTCAGAGCGCCAACTTAGCTGTTATGCAATTTCTCCTAACGGCTCATGATGATTCGCTTCTCCATAACTTTTCATCTCCCTTTGGATGCTCTGCATCCAAATTTTGGTAAAGGTAAGGATTATGAAAATAACATAAAAGGCACAACATGCCTGTGGTAATAAGAAAGGAATTTTGCGAGAAGGGTAGGATACAGAGGGACTGGTCGAGGATTTATAAGCGGGGATATACACGAGAGAACGAAATGTGCGGTGCGTAATGACCGTCGAGTATAGTAGAAAGTGGACATGATGAGAAAAGCCCATACGTCTTCGGGTATCATATTCTATTTATGTGCACGCCGGATTAAGACACATATTCTCCAACCACCTAGTAAATCTAACACACGGCTCATCCACGGCCCTCGAAAATAGATCTGCTGCAAAAACAACAATGGCAGAAAGAATCGCAAATGCGACTACAAATCCAATATTATTCCCCAGCGCAGACGTCCACCAGAAGAATATGATCCTGAACCCAATCCAGTTCAAGATAGGTATATGTACACAATAAAGGGAGTATGATATCTTGCCGAGATATTTCGCCAATGAGGTGCTGAACATTGGTTGGAGCAATACCGGAGACACTGAGACGCTGTACACAAGAAGTATTGATCCGATGTGAGGAAAGAAGTCACTCGGATAGGCCCCCTCTTTTTCAATCTCGGCGAAAAGGCTGCCTAGTTTGTAGATCAGTGGCCAGCCTAGTGCGGTGGGTCCGCCTTTTCGCGGATATGAGAGAAGAAACAGTGCGGTGGTGAACAAGATCCCATTCTTCACTTTCTGGCGTGTTGTTTCGATGGCTGATTTCGGTGACTCTTCGTGGCGGAGGTAGAGTTCGGCCAGAGCAGCACCGGCAATGAAAAGGGCTTGGTAGGGTCGCACTCTTGCAAATAGGTACAGAGAGATAGAAGCCATGATCGTCATGCGGTAAAAAGGTCGTGTTTTAGAGAGACCGAGAACGACCATCCAGGTGATGAAGGAAGATTTTAATTCAACGGGGATGGTCCATAACTGAGTGGCATAGAGCATCCACCGGGGTCGTGAGGTAGGATTCAACTTTGGAGGTCAGAGTTAGCCTATACTACTTTCATACTCCTAGAATAGGATGAGAGGCAATGCATACAGGATCAGACCACTGCCACATAGATTGACAGAAGTGCCGGAATTGGCCTGATTCCAGTCGCAGCGCTTCGGGGACTTGTCTCTTCATAAAAGGCCAATCTTCCGCCACGTCTTTTGCATACTGAAAACATCCAAGGTAGGTTTGAAGTAGCACCAAGAGCATCAGGACTATACAAGGGAGGTAAAGTCGCCCAGCCCGCCGGAATGTTGCAGATATCAGATTACTATACAGTAAATCCGATGCGCCTCGTCTTGCAAGCTTTAATGGCTTCAGCGTGATCGAGAATCCAGAGAGTACGAAAAAGATGAGCACCATGACTGTTCCAGTGTAGGAAAGTCGAATAATCGGCAGTTGTGTGATGTAGTAATCATGCTCGAGGCCGTTATTGCTCCAGAAGCCCATGGTAGCATTGGGGTACATAGGATTTACTGCATGCCAAAGGAAGACTATGACACAAGCATAGCCGCGCATCCCATCTAGGAAATCGGTAGGACGCACGACCTGTGGCTCATGCTTGGCGGAGAGGAAGCCGGGCACTAGAAAGCGCAGGGTGTGGCGGAGTAAGGGAACAAGGGTGTTTTTGGAGAGAACTTTCTCGCGCATTGAGTCGTCGAAGAGCGAATTGATCATTTCGTAAGGGAGAGAGATTGAATGGTAGTATGGTGGAGAAAAGAGCGTCTTCAGAACGGAATACGCAGGTAAAAAGGGGCGTTTACTAATTCTATTGAGACTAAAAATGAATGAAACGACTCAAGTCCGCAGTGAAGCGGCGTTGATCGTAGCCCAAAAGACCAGACGATGTTAGTCGGAACGTCAGCTTCCCGCTGTCCTTTCTCCTTGTGGCCCAAGACAACTACGATCTCGCGCTGGACAAGGCTCCCCAGGGATGGACATAACAGTGCCGCTTGTCGCAGCTGAGGTGTTGCCAGATGCTCTGTGTATAGACGTTGCAGAGCTATGACTAGATGCCATGCGTGCGTAGAGATAGAGTGAGGCTCCAAGGCTGTGCGAGGCTTGCAAGGCTAGAACCCGGTCATGTAAGACGGCACGTGACCAGACCAGAATTTTGACCTTTTCGGCTTGGTTCAAAATCTTGGCAGAGCATCCCACCAGGACATCGAAATCGTCAAAGCCCACAACGACTGTGCGCCCACGCCCTCGCCCTCGCCGCTCCGCAACCTCCAGGCATACCACGAACAGACAAGCCCAGCATGCCCGGCCCTACCACCACGCTCCTGATCGAGGGCAGCTTCGAGGAGCTTGCCGACGAGCTCGCACAATACATCGACAACCTCAAAAAAACCCAAGGCGACGAGACCTCAACCCTCCAGGCCGAGTGCGAGGAGGTGCTCAAGGACAACAAGAAGGATGAGGCGCTCAAGAAGTTGGTCATGGGCAGCCAGGTCCTGAACCAGGCGCCAGAGAAGGGTATGCGGGACCTGCGAGACTTTTGCGACAGCAATGGCTAACAAAGTGCCCCGCAGAGTTCATAGCCGCATACAACCTCCTCATCCACCTCGTGCGGCAATCGCCCAATGTGGGCATGTTCCTCCCCAGGATATGCAACCACCTCACCGCGCCCATCACATCGTCGCCCTCGAACGGCGGTGGTCTCGCCCTCTCCATCCTCAGCACCGTCTTCAACACACTCCCCGCCGAAAATGAATTTCGATTCCACATCCTTCTCTCCATCCTCCGCGTTATTCGCCAGACCTCCAACTTCGAGACCCTGCGCCCACAACTAAAGCAGCTAGACCAATGGCTGGAGACATGGGAAACCGACGAGGACGACTCGCGCAAGCTTTACCTTGCTGTCAGCGACGTAGCGTCGGACGTGGGTGAGGACGAGCAGGCATACATCTACCTTCTCCGCGCCCTGCGGACCTTCCCCTCGGACGACGTCTCATCTCCCGAAGCCCGCGAGCTGGCCCTGCGCGCTCTCAAGTCTGCCCTCACCCACCCCACCCACTTCGACTTCCAGGATCTCACCGACCTCGATGCGATCCAGGCCCTTCGCCAAACCGACCCCATCTACTTCCAGCTGCTTGAGATCTTCAACTCCGACCTCCTGGACGATTTCAATGACTTCAAGGACGAGCACGACGGTTGGGTCGAGGAGTCAGGGCTCGACGCAGAGGCGCTGAACCGCAAGATGCGATTACTGACCCTCGCCTCGATAGCCGCAACCGCAGGACAAACACGCTCGCTCCCATACGCGCACATTTCCAAGGCGCTCCAGATCCCAGCCGAAGACGTCGAGATGTGGGTCATTGACATCATCCGCGCGGGTCTTGTCGAGGGCAAGCTCAGCCAGCTGAACCAGACATTCCTCATCCACCGCTCGACCTACCGCGTGTTCGGTGAGAACCAGTGGAGAGAGGTCGCGAGCCGGCTGGATATGTGGCGGAATAGCTTGGAGGGCGTGCTGCAGGTTATCAGACTAGAGAAGGAGAGGTTCTTTCAGGAGAAGGCCGAGGAGCAGAGCAAGGCGGACCAGAGCCTCAACAGGGGAACAATGGGACGGGGCGGTGACCGGAGGTCAAAGCCCAAGACGACGATTGATGACATGGATGATTAGAGGGCTGTTCTCGGGTTGCTTGTTTCCTTCCTTCTCTGCGGAAAACCATGACGGCCGGTTGGCAGGTTTAGATGCATTTCAGAGGCTTTCTGGGTTAATCGAGTGATGCACATGCGACCTTCTAGGCGGCGCGATACAAAAATTCCAAACAATGATACTCATGAAATCGTTATGATTGAGTGAGGCATGTAATATCTAGGACACTGTATGTGCTGTTTCCTTCTATCAAACGCGCTAGAACACTGCCTGTATCTGAGAACCGCTGTTCATCCACAAAGCCACTCTCCTCCCCGCCTAATTCTGCACGAACGTAAGCTTGATCGGCTCGATCCCCCTTTCGGTGAAGTTCCTCTTCACGTCCTCATACACCTCATCCGGGCTCCTCGTCGCCATAACCTTCACGACGCGGCCCTGGCTCTCGAACTCGTCGACGACCGGCATGCTCGTCTCGACGAAGGTCTTGAAGCGCTTCTTGATGGACTCGAGGTTGTCGTCTGCGCGGCCCGAGGTGAGGCCGCGGTTGAGGAGCCGCTCCTGCATGACGTCTTCGGGGCAGTCGAAGAAGAGGGTGAATTTTGAGCGGACGACGGAGGACTCGAAGGCGTGGGCTTGGTCGAGTTTGCGGGGGAAGCCTGGGTTGCGTTAATAGATGGTTTGAAGCTGGGGCATGAGGGTTGAATATGGAGAGGGGAGGGGAGGGGAGGGGAGGGGAGGGAGACATACCATCGATCAAAAATAACTTCTTTCCGTCCTTCTCCCGCGCGCTCTTCATGGCATTCTCAAGCAGCTTCACCGTGACCTCCATCGGCACAATCGTGCCCTCTTTGATGTACGTCTTGATCATCTCTCCGAATTCACTTCCAGGCCGGTCCTGCTCCTCGCGCAGCAAGTCGCCAGCGGACAGGTGCTTGAACCCGTAGTCGGCGACGAGCTTCGCGCATTGTGTTCCTTTTCCTGCTCCAGGGCCGCCGAGCACGAAGATTACGGTGACTTCATCTGGGGTCCAGAGTGGTTTGGAGCGGGTGCCTACGCCGAGGTTCTCGAGTGCGGGCATGGTTGAGGTGAGAGGTGTTTGTGTAGTGGGGTGTCTAGGGTCGGCTGGGCGAGTGGCCGACGGCGGGTCCTTGAGCTTTGTTTTGGTCTTTGCGCTGGTCGACGATGGCGGTGAAGAGGTAAGTTCCTATCCCAAAGATGGCTAATATAGGCCAGACCTTGAGAGGAGATTTGGACGGGGGTGAGGTGGTGTGGGTGGGAGGTTCGTTGGGGCCGGTGGGTTCACCTGGCTGGCGGAGACGAGAAGCTAGGGAGGATGAAGTGGTGAATTGGCGAGGGAGCTGGGGGATTGGGCGGTGTAGGGTGTTGCGAGATGCAAAAGTGAGTCTGTGTAGGGCAGGAGACATTCTGGAGGAGGGTTGGCGGTATGACGAGGGTTGCAGCTTGTGATGTGGTGGGCTTTCGATAGAGCTAGCTGTCAGTGGCTAGCGCGCGATATATTAAACATCTTGAACTCTATTTCTTCACCTCTTCATAAAATCTCATCGAAAGAGGAAGACGCCTCAGCGATCAGGTGGGACGGTTGAGAAGAAGACTTGAATGATCATATGCTAATACACAGTGATTAACATGTTGTTCAGCAGACATCGAGTCCTCGTGATGCACTGAAAGCTCGCAACATCCACCGACTTACTCCCTTCACGGCGGGAAGGAGTGTATATCATCAGATCGGGTCTCTGCTTGGCGTATTAGCAGACCGTGACTTCAGTCATATTCCCAATCAGTAGCCACTCCACGTAAACTGGAAGACTTCAAGAGCTTCCACCTGCCTCACATTGTCTGTAAGTACTGTACCTTCGGGAAGCTACCGCCTAGTTGAGCTACACTTTGTTCCAAGCTCCTTGCCTTATGTTGATTCTCATTTTCTTAGTCCACCTCAATCTATAGACACTGTCCTCTGAGAATCCAGCACCAATCTCTAGAAGTTACGCCTTCCTTGATGCTTCGAAGCGAGCAGGAAGACGTACTTTTTTCCAACTTTTTCCAACGAGAAATCTTTTCTTTATTAGGTACTCCGCCAGATTTGTGCACCTACTTTGCACAACCCTCTTCCTTAATCGCCCAAGTCACATGAAGACAATGGCACAAATAAACACGCAAGCTAGCAAAGTCAGTCTATTCTCACGAGCACAAGGGAGCAGCACGCTTTCCAAGGAGGTACGTGGCTTCCTGGGCCTGCCAGGCGAAGTACGCAACCTCGTTTATCTCTACTACTACCAGAAGGACTATCGTTGCGAGATTGCAGCCAAAGGAGTCAACTTCATAAACAAGAAAGAGAAGGTCATGAAGCTCTGTCTCGGCATAGTCAACAAGGGCGGCCCCACCTACAAGTATAGCCAAGCTATAAAGCCAGAAACTCCGACAACAGTCCGCATCTCAAGACGTTTAGGCCACTATTCCCGCGTCCACGGCATTCAAACTAGCTGGCTCGGCTCACTCTACGCTCTTGTTTTAGTGTGCAAACAAGTACATTGCGAGTCGCTTGCGTTCCTGTACCACAACACAACTTTCGTGTTCAACGCTCCAGGCCGCATCAAAAACTTCCTCCAAGTCTTGCCGAAAGCGAATCTCACCCACGTCACCAAGCTACAACTACATTACTCAACATACGGGAGTCCACTACTTCGTAGGGATTGCATTTGGCAGGAGAAGCATCTTCATAGTTGGACAAGTGCATGCAGATCGGCATCCAAGACGCTTGTCCACCTTCGAGAGCTGGAAATCTGGCTCCAAGTCAACGCGACCCCTCTCTTCTTCGATCTTCGCCAGGCCTGGCTCAAGCCACTCCTTCAGTTCCGACGGCTATCATACATACGCCAAGTCAAAGCTGATGTTGAAGAGACAAAAGTCTCAGATCAGACCGCCACTACTACCTTCGATAAGACTGATAATCATCCTCCACTCAAGGCTGCCAAAATCCACTTCAGCACTCTTTGGTCTAGCGATCGTGCTCTAGAACACAACGCGGTTCCTGCACTGGCAAACGCGAGTTCCGATCTGCACCGCATCTTCAGCCAAGCTATCAGCCAGGCCATCCTTGGTGCTAGCGAGGACGAAGCTATGGCGGACTTCAAGAAGGCTTGGGAGGGGAAGTATCAGCAATGGAACCATCATCTGAACTACTCGTATGCGACATTTTGAGTACGTCTATTAAAGATTACAAATCTGGTACGTAGGACGAAGGCATATCGTATGGAGCTCGAGCGTGGTCTGTACTGTGGAAAGTATTTCCATGAAGGGACACCTGATGAGTCTGGGTGACTGGGGAGTAGTGCTGCAGGTGACGAAGGAGGCCTTGTCTTTGGATCAGCGCTCACTAGGTTCTGTCACATGCACCAAGTTCCTTCAAGCACAATGTGCAATCTTTAGCAGTGCGAAAAATGGTTTTTACTGCATAACACCCAGCGAGATGTAACCTTAATTTATGCAACCCTGTTCTCGACCTCGTATAATTTATGCATCGTAAATTCTTAAATGTGCAAGACTTGTATAACCAGTGCTACCTCCCAATGCAATTCATAATGCGTATCTCATGTCCTGCGTAACTACTGTCACTCCAAACTCCCCTCCTTTGTCTTCTTACCTACTACACAAGCCCACAAAGCACCAAATCCGTACACCTCCCCTCCCCTTCGCCCTTAACCGTCAACCTCCACCTCCTCTCCCTCCGCCCATCCAACCCGTACAGATTATACGTCGGCACAAACCTCTCGTCCTGCAGCAACCTCGCCTTCCTCAGCCGAAACCCCACGTGTGCTTTCCTGCTCCTCAGGCCCTTCTCTACCCTCGCCAGTTCATCGGTTAGGATTACGATAGTGGTGAGGTGTTTGAAGCGCCGGACGAGGGAGCAGATTTCCTTAAAGGTGTAGCAGCGGGTCAGGAGAGGGGTTTCTTCGTCTGAGGAGGTGGGCGGCGTGTTGGAGTTGTTGATAGAGAGCGGGCGGTAGCCGGTGATCAGCAGCGAAGAGATATACACGTGTGGAGCGAGCCGTGGTTCGTGGAGGAGGGGCTGTGTGTCGAAGTTTCGGGTTAAGCTGAAGGTATGCCGGCTGTACGCTATGCGTTGCGCTTCGTGGTAGATGTGGCGGCAGGTAAGGAGGAGGTTCAATGCCGAAGAGGAGGATAGGGAGGAGATCGGGAGGAGGTTCGCGGGTGTTATGAGGGTTGGGAGAGGGGTCCAGAGGAAGTCGTACACTATGAGGCGTAGTTCTGGGGGAATCGTAAGAAGGGTTGGGGGTGGCATTATCGCTGTCGCCGTCATTGTCATTGTCATCGTTGGATTCGGTATATATACTGAGCAGCCATCTTGATTTTGATCATGATGTTGAGCGGATGTTGGGGTACGCTTCGAGATCCATGGTAGAGAGGTCGGTGAAAGCGCGGACCGATGTTCTCCATCAGGATTTCGACCTGCATCTCACATGTGCATCTGCATCCTTTCGCCTTGCCAACTCATCGAACTTGCACGCAAACGGGTTCCGAACTACCTACTGCAGTGCATCGGGGACTAAAGACGCAAAATGTTGGAACATGCACGACACGTGGCAGCTACCATGGCGACATCAATGATGATTGATATCACGACCGAGATTGTCGCGCCTGCGACGGTACTTCATAATGGCATTTATTGGCAGGTCGCAGGTTTGCTTATTTAAAGGTTGATGGGAGGCAGAGATCAGCCAACGGTTGCAGATTTGACTCTCGCGAGACTTTCTGTGCCCGTTGGTAAAACGCTTCGCCGCACAATCTTGTGATGGCCAAGATGTGTAGCCTCGGATCTTCGCAGGGGTTTAACCAATCGCCTCTTCACCTCTTGCTTGCAATGCGAGCGTTTAACAGGTGGAAGTAAGGTACAAAAGACGTCTAGGGGTGGGTTTCGCTATGCGAGGCTAATCCCAAGGCTGTATAACTTATCAACTTAGGCCCATAAACTCTAGCGTAAAGCTGCAAATCTTGACCGTTAAAAGATTTTATCTCAAGCCTCCAGTTTTTAATTAACGCATCTCACCTCTCCTAAATGTTATGTCAAGGGCAATAATCCATTTTACACGTTATCTCAATTTATTTTCGCTCTCCTCTTCTATTGGATCATCTCGAAAATCATTAGCTTCCCTAGACGGCGACTAGATAATATCACTTGTGCCTGTAAAAAGAGACATGTATGTCCATATTTTAGTTTGACGAGGAATCTATGTAAACTACTGCGATACTGCAGAAAGATGATATAGCTTTCCATCTCTGATCTTGCAATGGACTGGGGAGGCTGCAACTGAGATTAGAAAGCGGTCAGAGGGACGTGCCGTAACCAATGACGGGTTAGGTGAAAAGAATTTCGAGCCTTGATCCTTATCGACCCAAAGGCTAGATGTTGAAGTCTCCCCATCTATAGGGCCATACAGTTGTCTCTCTCGGAGCATGGCAAATCATCTTGAAGCAGCGCAATTCCGGATGCATGCTTCATGCAGGATTCGAATTCAATGTTCTCTTTTCGCATGATCTGATTCGAGATGTGGGCGCATATCGCAGTTCGCAAATCACGCCATTGATGTGAGCCAGATGAAGGGTCGGGGTCAGCAAAAAGGAGGTTGGAATGCGGAGCCATGTATTCTCCCAAGGCTGTTGTTACAAGTGTACTAGAACGCAACTGACACGTCGACAAACTCCTAGACTCCGCTTGAAGAGCTTCGACAAGTACCCCTGTGAAGTTCCTTAGTACTCATGACCTGAACCTTCACGGTGGACCTGAAGGAAGATGGTTTGATGAAAAACTAGTAAATTTATGATGCATGTTGCTTGAAAGAAACCAAGGAGTGTTGGAGCAAATGTTGACCACAAGATCAACTGCCGAAAAACTGAACACCAGGATGGAAGATTTGACGGAGCATTTCGATCAGTAAGTGCATAGACGGACATTTCATGGTGGCTTGGAAGAGCTCTACATCCAGCGTGATTAGACGGGAATGCACGCAGGTGAATAAAGAGGGGTATATAAATTGAGCAGAGTAGCCCAGCTGACGCCCTGCATATGGACGTGTCTCAATCAAGCTGTCATAGGTAAACGATGCAAGGTCATCCAAGAACCCACATTGTTACTTCATCTTTGTGTTCTATTTATTGGGAGGGCTGTGATACTTCCAACCCGGCTACGAGCACGCTAGGTACGTCACCTTCACAGAAGAATGGAACCGAGTTTTCACTATGATTTTTGCATTGTATGTTCAACGCACATTTAAGAAAGCCATTGGCGGCTTAACATCTTGTGAGAGATCATTTGCGCTAGCGGAGACGTGAATCAAGCCGATATCCGCAGTTAATTCACACTAACTATCAGTCATGACCCTAACTGACTTCCACGTAGTAATCTTCTTTGTGTTCAGCCTCTTTATTCCCTCACTGCGGTTCAGTCGCGTAACCTGGACGCTCAGTTTAGGCCTAAGTGGGCAGCTGAAGAGTGTAAGCCTTCTTGGCAGCAGCCATTTTAGCAGTTTTATCCCCCTTTTATTTCGTGGAGCACTTTACAGTCATCCCAAGACGCGCACTTAATACTTATTCTACGTATGTAACATACATTTTTGCGTTGACAATTGCGCTAACTGTGAATATCTTGGAAGATCCGCTTCTTTAGTTGCTTTTGTACGTTGCACCTGGAGCTGGATTTATGCTAGCTTTCTCTGCCTTTAAACCTTAGCTGTTATAATTGTTTTGAGTAGCTTACCCTGCTCTTTGGTCTCCTTTCTCTCCGGCGTCCTTTGCTTTAGGTGGTGACTAGAAAACTGCTTTGCCCATAGTGCTGAGGGGGCGCTCCAAGTATGAGAGACTTGCCATCCTTTCCATGCTTGTTCACATTACTGAGGCATAGGCAAAGATACTAGGTATATGACAGTGGAAGATATCTTAGTAATGTTGTGAATCATACAGCAGGTAAATCGGTATGGATAGATTGTATGTAATATTGTGTGCAGGCCGCGAGGTGTCTGTCTACAAAAGGTGCATGGAATGAGCAATCACAATGAAACAGTAGTAATAGCAGTAATAGGGACAAAAGTGAAACTTTGAACTACAAAAGCCTCCCATCGACCTCATCCTTCCGTACTCGTTGTCGGTATGCTGTCAAGTAAATCCTCAAGATTCTATTCTGAGCCCTGTACGTAAACCTTGAATCCATAATTCGTTGTCGAGCCTTAATTTCAAAGTCCGCAAAGTCCTCGTAAGAAGCAAATGGGGTGTGATGTATAAGCTTATATAAATCCAACTCGGAACACGAGATGCGCGCTGCGCTGGCTTAACACGTTTCTTTGCGTGGTCATGCAAGGGCATTCAAGGGTAGATAAATTGGAGAATGAAGAGGTTTCTAAGTTCGCGACTGAGTTTGGGCGTTCTGATCTGCGTCTGATCTGCGATCATGCACATCATCAGGACCTACACTGAAAAGCCTCGATCTGGTCGGCCTCCTCTCCCCTAGCTTCATGCGAAGAAACTAGTGTTCAAAAGAATCGCACTCAACTCAAGATTGAGTACTCAGAGCCTGCCCAAGCTGCTTACAGAGAAATCTAGATGCAGTGCCTGTCCACTAGACGCTGTTACCGGTATTAACGCGCGTTCAGGCAGACTTCTACCCCGCTCTAAGCTGAGCCTGTCAAACTCTCCCTCGTCACAAAACCAAGGACGTGCTCAGAGCAGAACTAGGTCACGTCACTTCTGCACTGACATTCTTTTGATTAATTAGATGCGATACTTTGGTACCGCATGAGCCGTATTAGAACTCCTCGCAAAGCAATGAGTATTTTGCTAGGCAGCAACACAGGCGAGTTCAGCCTCACTAATGAGTTTATTCATCGGTGGCGATGCAGTACCTTTGGGAGCAGACACTGAGGAGGTCACCTATGAAGACTAAATAACCGGCACGGGTGAGGATAAGCCTGGCTATGAGAGGATTCGGTTCTGTGGGGAACAAGCTGAACAAGATTACTCGGAATACTTTTGAATCCTATTGCATCAACAAGGCAAACTACGCCACAAACGCCGAACTTTTGCAGGCTATCAAATCCATGTTTTGCTGGTCCCACAATGCGACTCGATGACATGTCTATCTATTGGACATGCCTAGCAACACTAATCCTCTCACCGTCCGAGGAATTACCTATTAATTGCTATGACTATTCGCTCTAGGTTTCTGTGATATGGGATGTGACCCTTTGGTTGGACAACTCTGGGACCATGTGTGGTTTAGGTTAGCATTAAGCGTCCCAACAGTCCGGGAGGCTGCGCAATAGGCCCGAAGCAGCAAGGCGGCCGCGTCGCTGGGAGAGGTTGCGCAATAGGCCCAAAGTAGCGAGGCGTCACATACTATAGCGTGGTTTCAGACCCCGCCTCTAGGCTTCCAAAATAAGCAGGAAATAAGGATATCGCACAACTGCACGCTTTTGCAGCACAACAAGACTTCTTTATTTCTTATGTTTGCTGTACAACTTTTGCATATAATTCTTTACCTGCCTGTTGAATTTAGAAACAGAACAGAGTTGTTGCGGAGTGTTGTACGTCCTGTGCGTTTGGGGAGTGACTTTTTATTTCCTGTTCATTTTGGAAGCCTAAAGCCCGCTCCCCCAGGACCCACATCGCGCTGCATTAGTGGGCTAATAGTACAGCAATATTACCCTATCTCACCGGCGTACTCGCGTATATCGCGATCTCTTGTAGTAGTGCGGCATTCGGCTGGTGGGACGCCGGTGCGCATTGACCTATGTGGGAGGCACAGCACATAAAGGGAGCTATACTTAATGCCGATGAAGTCTGATGAGGGCTGATGAGGGCTCTCAAAGTAGTCTACGCACAGTCTTCAACTACACAGACGTCTAGAAGATCCTAATACACACTTTCCAGCATGCCGTGAGCACTCCTACCTTTTCGATGAGGAACGCTACTGACTGAAGACATAATAGACCAAAACCCTGTTTTGACTTTCAAAAGGGTCGCTGTCGTCGAGGAGCAAACTGTCGTTTTAGCCATGGTACAACAATGACCACCGCAAGCTCATCAAGCACCATAAATCCACAGCCTCGGAAGGAGACTGATACTGAAGCAATCTGCCGAAAATGGACATATATGATACCCCGACCCAATACAAATCCTTCACGTTTCGATTCTGCTGTAGACACAAAGGCTTTCTTCCAGATAGGCTGGAATCTCATAGAGACTAAGGATGCAGGAACACGCCAATACATCATTACCAAACTTGGTGCAGAGACTGGACTTGCAATCGTCAAGGCCCTAACAGACAGTATGGATGTCAACCAACAGGCCGAAACCACTGTCTCGATATTTAGAGATAGAACGCTTCCTTTTTACAGGATTATTTCTGACCCGGATGTGTTATCTTCGTTAATCCTGGAGACTCCTGTTGATACCATCTACACCTTTCTCTTCGGTCCTAGCGGTCGGCGTTGTCTCAGTTTGTTCCGCTTCACAGCATCTGCTCTGAGTGAAATGATGTTCGGACATGCCTCAAGCAGTGAAGAAAGCTCTATCATTGCCATATCATCAAGTCTCGCAGTTCTAAATCGGCTGATAGAGATCAACCAGAGTGCTCAAGTGCTTGAAGGCCTCAGTGCCATTGTAGAGACAATCTCCGCCTGCATTCCAGAGGCCTACATGATACCGAATGCACAGCAAAGTCTCACTCGAATCAGACGCCGTCTCAACATTGGCTCCTCATTGCCTCTCGCGTCAAACCAATCCACTCGGCAAACCGTCGTGCCGGCAGCTTTCGAGTTGAGTCAGGACTTGCCCGGAAACCTCTCTAAGAATGGCGCTCGACATGATAACGACCATGCGAGTGTCACTGACATTCTTGTCCTTCCCACCGCTCTAGAGATTACCTCCACACGACAAGAATATATCCCAACAATCGATACAACACAAAATCACCTCTCAGGTCTCGCCGGGCTCTTAGACAGACAGTTCCGACTCCTCCGCGAGGATACAGTGGGACAACTGAGAGATGCAGTGCGTGAAGAGGTTATGAGATTGAACTCTCCTAATCGTAATATATCGACGACACACCAGGGCCAACAAGGTGTTCGGAAGCTCATTTACCACAATGTGCGCTTTTCTAGCATGGGTGTAGATCGTAGAAAGGGTCTACAAGTCGTAGCAGAATTCGACCAACCTCCACAAGTCAAGAATAAATCCGCTAAGCAGCGAGAAGACTGGTGGAAAGGAAGCAAGCTTTTGCAAGTCGATTCACTCATCTGTTTCGTCTCTTCACATGGTAAAATCATCTTCCTAACAGTCTGCGATCCATTACCGCCACCCCATCAAAGAAAGGACTCTAATTTAAGCGACAAAAGAAAACCCGATAATATGCCCAACCTTTTTGGACAACCGAACCGTGCATTTGTGCTATTGAGCCTGGCTGAATATAAAACGGAAGATGCTCGTTGGATTAGTACTCACATTGCACCATCTAAAACTCGACAGTCACTTGTTGAGTTCCCGGGCGTGCTTCTACCTTCTTTTCAGCCAACGCTGCAAGCCCTGCAGAAGATGAGCCAGACATTGGATCTTCCGTTTGCCGAGATAATAGCACCAGACTCACATACTCCTGCTGGCATCGTAAAACCTCCAGCTTACGCTACCAAAAGAGGATTCAGCTTCAACCTCGACATTCTCGCCAGCGTACCGATTGCTCTGAAACCCGGGGAACCCTTTGATTTTGCCAAGCTGGCCGGGTCCACGCTCGATGAAGCCCAGAAATTCGCCGTGATCCAAGCTCTCAGTGCAGGATTGGCTCTTGTCCAAGGCCCACCGGGTACTGGAAAGAGTTATACTGGTGAAACCATCATCAAGGTTTTACTCCACAACAGAAAGGCAGCGAATCTAGGTCCCATCATCTGTGTATGCTACACGAATCATGCTCTCGATCAGTTGTTAGAACATCTCGTGAATGGTGGTGTGAAGCAAGTTATTCGTCTCGGATCACGATCTAAGTCTGAAATACTTCAGAACCTCACAATCCGCAATGTGGCAAAAGGTATTTTACCTACGAAGACAGAAAAGCATGATAAGTGGGAGCACAATCGGGCCATCGGGGAAACAATAGAAGAACTCGAAGACATACTGTTAGGGTTGAACAACCCTTCGTCGGTGACGAACATCCAAGCTCATCTTATGAGGACGCATGAAAAGCATTTCAAAGAGCTATTTACGAAGGAAGTTGACGAGGAGGGATTTCGAGAAGTCAAAGGTAAGAGGTTCAGGGTTGTGGATAGTTGGCTTCGAGGAGCCCCGAAGAAACTCACTTCTAATCGCCCCATCTCTGCGCTCTTGGCAATTCCTTTACGGGCGATGTCGACTTCTGAGCGTACTGCCTTGCACAAAAATTGGATTGAGCAAAGGAGTGCACAACTTACCAATGATCTCCTTCATGCGCTGGATTCGTACCGCAACTCTAAATCCGCGCTGGATAATTGTCACAGTGAACTAGATCTTCGATGTCTCCGAGAAGCGCACGTCATCGGCGTGACGACGTCTGGGTTAGCAAGGAATATCGAGTTGTTGCAGCGGGTACGAGCAAAAGTCATGCTTTGCGAAGAAGCTGGAGAAGTTCTTGAGGCACACACCCTCACCGCAATCTTACCTGGAGTTGAACACACAATCCTGATTGGCGACCATGAGCAACTCCGGCCGCAAATCAATAACTTCGAACTTCAGCATGACAATCCTCGAGGCAAAAAATACTCCCTCGACGTTTCGCTATTTGAGCGTCTCGTAAAGCCGCAGACAGGGAATCTCCAGATTCCTTTGAGTACATTGAAGATTCAGCGGCGAATGCACCCCTCCATCTCGGAGCTGGTTAGAGTTCCGCTTTATCCAGATTTGCAAGATCATCCATCGGTATCAGAATATCCAGAAGTTGATGGAATGCGAGATCGTCTCTATTGGCTTGATCATCAGGAAAAAGAAGACCCACGAATTGCCCAAGCTGTCTCGCTATCCAGGACCAATGCTTGGGAAGTGGAAATGGTTGCTTCTCTCGTCTCACATTTTGTAAGGCAAGGAACATACGGGAGCGAGGATATTGCAGTCATTACTCCATATCTCGGACAATTACAAAAAATCAAGAAGCGACTAGCCAACTCCTTTGAGATCGTTGTTGGGGATCGAGATCAAGAAGAGTTGGAAGCTAAAGGGCTTCAAGACGACCCAGAAGGAGCTTCTACGGATGGCCAAATCCGAATCCAGAAAACGACATTGCTCAACGCTTTGAGGATTGCTACCGTTGACAACTTCCAAGGTGAAGAAGCAAAAGTTGTTGTTGTCTCTTTAGTTCGGAGCAATGCTGAGCGAAAGTGTGGATTTTTGAAGACTTCCAATCGCATCAATGTGTTGCTGAGTCGTGCTCGACATGGGATGTACATCATCGGCAATTCTGATACCTCGAGGCCTGTTCCCATGTGGGCGGAAGTACTCACCATTTTGGAGCGATCAAACAACATTGGCCCAAGCCTCGCACTCTGCTGTCCTCGACATAAAGAAACATCTATTGAGGTTTCAACACCGGACGACTTCGCTCGACTTGCCCCTGAAGGCGGCTGTTCCAAAAGATGCTCCTCAAGATTGCGCTGCGGGCATTCTTGTCCGAACATGTGCCATTCCGAGTCCTTGCACAATGCAGTTCGCTGCCTTGAACGCTGTCCAAGAACCAAGAACGGTTGCGAGCATGAGTGTCCGAGACCTTGTGGAGATCAGTGTGAGCGAGAATGCCAAGTCTTATTCTTCAACATTCGTTTGCCATGTGGACACATCGCCGCGCATCTAAAGTGTCATGAGGTCCAGGCACCAGAGAAAGTTCGCTGTCAGGCCCAGGTGGAACAAATCATGAAACTTTGCAAACACAAAATTCGCGTCCGTTGTTGCGAACTGCCTCTAGGTGATAATTACGCCTGTTCGGCAATCTGCGGAGCAGCGCTGACTTGTGGACATAACTGCAACCATGCTTGCAAATATTGCAACATCCCAGCTGAAGGGGGGGTTTTGGAGACGAAACATAGGGTTTGCAACACCCGGTGTGGAAGACCATATACGACCTGCAGTCATAGCTGTAAAAGTTCATGCCACGGCGATATGCCCTGTCCTCTTTGTAACGAACCCTGCGAAGTCAGCTGCAGCCATTCTAAATGCAGCAAGCGATGCCAGGAACCCTGCGTACCATGTGCTGAGGATTGTTCGTGGTCTTGTCCACATCGCGGACGATGTCCATTACCATGTGCAGTACCCTGTGATTTGCTACCATGCTCAGAGCGCTGCACAAATATGTTGGCTTGTGGGCATCGATGCCCGTCTATCTGTGGGGAGATCTGTCCAAGTTTTGCGTATTGTCAGATTTGTGCGCTCCCAGCAATCAAAACGATGGTCGTTGACTTTATTATGTCGTCTACTTTCGAGGAGGTTGACCTTGATATAGATCCTTGCATTATACCACCATGTGGGCACATTCTAACCTTGGAGAGTATGGACGGCCATATGAGCATGTCGGATTTTTACATTTCGGACGCTGAAGGGTCCATCGTGGCCTTGAAGAACAGCGCCGAACCATTCTCTGCCTCTGGGATGAAAAGTTGCCCAACCTGCCGGGCCCCTTTGCGAAACCTTAATCGCTATGGTCGTATCGTTCGTCGAGCATTGATCGACGAGGCAACAAAGAAATTCATCGTCTGGGCCAACAAAGAATTTATTCCTCTCGTCACTAGAATGCAAGCAATCGAGGCAGAGTTTCGTAAAACTGATGGAGATAGCCAGACGGCTCTGGATAAAATATCGCTAGAAACTCCTGTGTTAGAACCGCTTCAGTTGAAGGGGACTCGCGACCAACAAATCTCCCAGATTGGAGTGCTTATTCGGAACGAGAAAAAATACAAAACCATCACCATTCTTCGACGAGACATCCGTAAGTTTCTGCAGCAAGTCGACGAGAGAGAACAACCCTTTGGCCGTATCCACGACCTCGTTCAAGACGCCCGACGACATCGTGGTATTAATGTCGACCTTCGCTCTAACGCCGATATTCTGCAAGTGCGCAACAGACTTCTAACCACGGTGCTGCTAATTCGATGCGATTACACTATCCTCTTGACATTTCTCCATGATCGCAAAGGCAAAAGCGGCGCAGATTCTCCGAGCATCAAGGTCGATTTGAGCATCAACAGAATGGATTGCGCAGCATTGATATCAGAATCTCACTCAAGACAACAACCAGCAAACATCGTCGAAGGTCACCTCTATTGGGCACGGTTTTTTGCCCTGGAGCGGACCTTCGCAGGTCTTGAATCACAGCCGACAGAGCTCTTAGACTTGGCCAGAATACATCTTCAGCTCGCACACGAAATATGTAAGAATCACCCAAATCAAACAGGTGGCATGAGGAACGAAATAGAGGACGTTGAGAAGTCGCTGCGAGATTCGACTTTCTATATGCCAGTGAGCAATGAGGAAAAAGCGGCTGTATTTGCCGCCATGGAACATGATTTTAGAGGCACTGGGCATTGGTATTACTGTGAGAATGGCCACCCATTCACAATCGGAGAGTGTGGTATGCCCATGGAAACCTCTCAATGTCCACAATGTGGCTCTCCGGTTGGTGGGCGAAACCATGAGGCTGTTGGTGGCGTCAGGCCTGCAACTGATCTGGAGCGTCAATTCGGTGGGCTTAGGATGTGATCTGTATTGGGAGGGGTTTGGAGTAAGCGGCTAAAAAGTATGATTCTTACAATGCACGTTTTGTGCTAAGGAAGATCTCTAGGCTGGGGTTAAGCACACCTAGCAAATTTCTTAAACCATGTGTATCATAAAAGTGTGGGAAAGAACTTGGTGTGCGGTCTTCAGCGCCCCGGAAGTTAATGGGACTTCCAGTATAACCGATCGTTCATAGTTGGAGTGGTTCTAGAAAATTTGTTAGTTTGGATTTGAATGAATTGTCCAATGACAGCATTTTCGGTAGTGATTGTTGGCATTTCGATCCGTTGATGAAGTTGGAAATTTGTGGATGCTGTTGGAATAGTGAACAACAGCAGATATGAGAGTAGAGATGAGTAGA
This sequence comes from Herpotrichia juniperi, assembly GCA_014905255.1. NCBI lineage: Eukaryota > Fungi > Ascomycota > Dothideomycetes > Pleosporales > Melanommataceae > Herpotrichia > Herpotrichia juniperi. The sequence goes on along the minus strand of BLYF01000053.1, from coordinate 146,094 downwards.
GGCATGCAATTTTATTGTTGTATAGATAAAGAACGTCCAGAGGTTCTAGAAAATGTCTTGTTAGCTACCTAAAAGTTTCCCCTGTAATTTGCGTTCTTTTGAAGAAGATAAAACTTACGCTGTTGCGACACCCCTATTATTCCGTGTACAGTATCCGCTCGGCAGCTACTTAGCCAGTGGCCTTTTCTTTTCGCGGGCAAACCCTTAAAAAAATGCGAAATACAATGCCCCGCTTCTCGCACTCGTCAAGCGGTATGAGCGAAAACATAACCTACTATTTCCTTTTCACTGGTCTTGCGGTTCAGTACAGTATCGCAGGTTGGCTTCGTCTACATCTGAGGGATAAGGGGAGGGAAGCAAGTTTGTATTATATTCGTCAAAGGTCCGATGTCACGAAGCAGCTAAAAGGAACTAGAAGATTTTGAAAAAATAGAGGGGTAGTCGCATAAAGAGTTGGCGGTAACGATTGAAGGGGACGCGGACGCTTGAGGCCCTTGGATATAGAAAGTCGTCAAAGCTTCACCTTATTTAATATCTTCTTTCACGATGATGATATTGTGATCCACTTTAAATATGTCCGTTTCACCTAGTGTTCGATATGGACGAGCTTTTAGCCCGTGGAACACCTCTCATCAGCGTATCTAACCTGACGCATTGCGTTACGAATCGCCCTCTTACTGCACGCAGCTTCTCGCTTTGCTACTACGTTTGTACGCTATGGGTAAACTGCAATGCCGGTACGGGGGGTCTACGGGTAAATTGCAATGCCGGTACAGGGGTCAATCAGTACGGGTGGTATTTGTGATACGTACAGTAGTTACGACGTTACGCGTCAAAAAGCAGGAGGCGAAGGTTTAAACGCCTATTTGAGCCTCTAAACGCCCCTTCATTTCCTAGCCGCCTTACACAGTACTAATAGACAAGGTAGGCAAATTGCAGCACGATGATCAGCACTACAAGGGGTTTCTATGTAGATCATGCACAGATATAATTTGTGTAGAAAAAAGTTAATTAGATAGGTGGAAAAACCTGTTTATAGAAGGGGGGTTGTGGATCTCGCGCGAGAGTTGTACTACGCCTACTAAACTCTATCATAACGTACGCTACGGTTGAGATTGCGACTACGTTCGTACGTCACTATAGGTAGTTATGTTACTGAAAAGGTGAGGCGTAATGCGTTAGGTTAGATACGCTGTTTCTCATAGTAAACTTCCTATTGACTATGTACCGATCTGATCCGATCTGCTGAGAAGGTATACTAATGCAAACCACAGGGGAGTTACTAATCAAATTAACTGCAAATATACTGGAGTGCGGTATACAACCCCCTCCCATGTACAGGTTGTTACGCATATCAGTGCGTCTTTCATCTGTTTCGACTTTTTTTCATACAAATTTTGGCTGTGCACGACCCGCACGGAACAGTCCGTTCACAAGGTCCTTGAATAAGGCGTAAGGTGAATCATGAGTACCGAAAGTTCGGTACAAGGGGTCTCATGAACGGGATGTTCCGTGCGGGTCGTGCACAGCCAAAATTTGTATGAGAAAAAGTCGAATTGAATAGAAGACGCACTGATACGCGCAACAGCTCGTCAAGGGAAGGGATTGTAAGCGCTACGAAGGTGTGACTTTACTACTTTAGTAAAAGTCGGGTTGAATGTCTCAAATTTCAAGTTTCAAGTCTCACCGATCAAAATGCAAAATGCAAAATCATACGAGAGAGTTAGAACAACCGAGAAAGCACCGCTTCCCAATATCTTTTCGCCCAATCACCATGTCCACACAAACTGTTGACGGAATATTCTTCACAACGTCTAGAACATGGAAGCAACAAGTGTGTGAATCATTAATACGATAGGCACGGGTATACGCATTTAAGTATAACGACAAATTAAAATTGTCGTTGGCGTAAAAGGGGCGATCGAGCTCTGCAGAGAGGAAGTACAGCTTAAATGTATTACGCACCTAGCTTATGAAGTCTGCCGCCAACATGACAGGACCTCACTCCTCTTACAGCCTTCCCCTTCTCAAATTAGTAGCGCCAACAGCAGCAGGGGATGTTAGCCACTAGGTGAGCTGGCTTGACGCCTCTTTCAGGCCTATGAGAGGCTTAAACTGATCAACACATGCCTCTCACAGACCATTAGCAGGGTATCTATCCAATGAGACACTCTGCTTGCTGTTTTGTTGGCGCTACAAGAAAAATAAGGCTCCGGGTAATAAGTTGACACCCATCTGCCGCTGTGGGTTAACACATACAAGGGACCTCATGAACGGAATGTTCCGTGTGGGTTGTGCACAAACAAATTTTGTATTGGAAAAAGTCGAAATGGATAGAAGACGCACTAATACGCGTAACAACCGGTACATGAGAGGGGGCCGAAACCCTATTCATTCTGCAGCTATCATGATACTTGGGAATGGTAATCTTAACACTGAATCACGCTGTTTTCATTGCAGTTGCCCTCCACCATCAAGGTGGTTCTTCAATGTTTTGACGTCCAACATAAGCTTGCGCAACGATGCTATGGCATACTGCGATAGGGGAGGTAAGTCGTCAATATTGACTTTTGCTGAAGAGTGGTCAGTCCCTTTGTAACAGCTATAACACAGTTTCTAGCAAGTTAGAGCTAGGAAACTTATTGTTTCGCTAACAAAACGCAAATACATGATTACCCCCATATTTGACTACCAGATACTTGCTCTAGATACGACAGTACAAATACCGTCTTCATCCCCACAGTTTCCATTCTCGGATATCGCACCCCGAAGGTACGCATGCAGAAGTAGTTCTTCCAAAATGGCCACAGCGATAGTGAGTATTCATAATTTTAGCATATGTCATTCAAGTAGACTGAACAACAACTGCTGTGAGCATTTTACTAACAAAACTCCCAGTACACACCCGAGTTTCTGGCTGAAACTCGAGTACCACAAATCGTGGCTGGCAACACGGTTGTCCAGATTATTGGAACTATGTTCTTCATAGCCCGAGCATGCGCGCGAGTTTTCATGATCCAGTCATGGAAACCCGAAGACTACATTCTTACAGTTGGATGGGTAAGTCAACACAAAATTGGCGATCAATGCACACGATGTACTGACTGTCATGTCCAGCTCAGCGCAACAGGTTACAGCATTTGCCAATATGGGCAGATTTCTCATGGAGCGGGACGACATCTTGCTGCTATCAGACTTTTACACCTTGGGGACCCCGTCGTATCTCAACAATACGCCTATGCCTCGTTACCGTTCCTTTTCACCGCACTGATCTTCACAAAATTGAGCATTGGTCTATTCTACATTCGCATCTTCTTCAACGACAGGAAAGGACGACGCCTTACGCAGGGCTTAATGCTGATTCTCATTCTCTCCAACCTTGCAAATATGGGAGAAGTCATGTTTGCGTGCCATCCCATCGAAGTATTCTGGACAGAACTGCGACCGGCCTCGAAATGTATCACAAATCAGATCTCGCTATACACCAATAGCACAATAAATATTGTGGTCGAGATCGGATTAATCGCTATCATCCTTCCAAGACTATTAGGCTTGAACATGAATGATCGCCAGAAATATGCATTGATAGCAATTATGTCTATTGGATGGATTGCTGCGGTTGCAGGAGTTTTGCGCATGGTTCGCGTTGGCTTGACGCTCGGAAAGCCAGGTGGAGTGGTTGACCCCTCTTGGGACACATACGACATATCGATCTGGACATCCACCGAAATTTACATCTGCCTTATTTGTGCATCTGCACCAGGAATCAAGCCGTTGTTGGTTAAGATACTGCCAAAAATTCTTGGATCAACAGTCAAGGGTCGGAGTCGGATACATAGCACGAGTGGCATCAACCTTAGATCGATTGAACTAAGCTCAAGAATGAAGAAAGGCACAGAGGGTTTAGTGACAGTTCATCACAATAGGAGTGAGACAAAATTGACTGGATTGTACACGGAGGTTTCGAGGGGAGCTGATGTAGAATCGCTACATAGGAAGTTCACGGAAAGGAGCGAAAGTTTAGATGGTCAGATTTATGAGACGTCCGAAATCACGGTGCAGAGTACGACTACGCACGCGCGATAACGCTACCATATCATTCTACAAAGAAAGTACGACCGTCAATGGAGAGTTATACCCCACATACGTAGTTATTGACATGGCGTTTCCTCATTTGATTAGGTGACTATTAATCTACTGGTCACTATTTTTTCAACCTCGTTTTCTCACTCGCTTTTCCACTCTATGCTTTGGTAAGGCGTTTAGATTGTGTCAAATTCTCTGACATAAACTAGCGTGGTGTTGCTGTTGGTGCTGATTGGCATCGGAAAGTTTGGAGCATTCTCTAAATGAAGGCAACCTATCAATGCAGCATTCAAGCTAGCATACAACGTATATACAACTTCGCGTCCCTGAAAATATCAACTGACGATTCGACTAATTTCTTCCCCTACTTCCTTCTTAGTCCCCTAAGCCTCAAACTCAAACCTCTTGGTGTTATCCCCACTCTGCACTTGCAAATATGTCGCAAACAGCGGCGCACTCAGCCCAGCATCAGCGATGAACTTCACCCAATCAATGCCAAGCCTGCTCTGTACCACGCTCTTCTGGCTTGCCGGCACCGCAAAATTTGCAGGCTGTTCATGCAGAAGAAAAATATAGTTATGGGGGTGCTTAGGCGTCTCAGCTGGAGGTGCAGGGCCGAAGTACGAGGCAGGACCGGTAGCTTTCGTGGTGATGAGGCTAGATCCGTTTTGCTTAGAGCCGGAGGGTGTCCAGTCAGTTAGGAGGGCGTGCAGGACAGTGCCACGTTTTGTGGCCCCGTTAGAAGGCGCCATGTCGATGTCTAAAAATTGTTAGATGAAGTATAAAGGGGAAAATGAGATAGGGACATACCAATCATTGCTAGGAGATATTTTCCGGTTAGCGTTGCGTTTGTAACTCCTACTACCGGGATTTTCGCCGTGGCTGGTTGAAGGTGGTAAGTTTCTTGTTTGATTAAGAACTTAGTGCTGCTTACTCGACTTCTTCACGAGGAGACCGGGTGAGATGTATGTTGTGCCATAGTAAACGTCCAGTGTTGTGTTCACAGCAGGGAGGAATCCGGGAGGCGTCTGTGCTAGTGCCGTACTGGCTGCGAGGAACAGCGATGCAAGTGCTGTGAACATCATTTTCGATTTGATGTGCAGGTTTGTAGGACAAAAGGCTTTTCGAAAGCGAAGTATCAAGCTCCCACCCGACAGTTATATCTCCTCCACTTCCTAATCGCTATGGCAGTGCGCATCTACCAAGCCGGGTCGCCGGGCCAAGTCTCTTATATATGTCACATACGCCAGGGTGGAAGACATGTACGAAGGCAGGCCAAGAACTTCGAAAGAGGATAGACGCACTAGAGATTGAGGCTCAATTTGTCGACTCAAATTATGCGAAAGTGACATGGAGACCCACGTCTACCCCGCAAATTGATACCAATTTCGGGCTTCCAGATTCGGTACTTCGACGTGGGTTGATACTTCGAGTTGTGACTTATTATGGAAGATAAATGGCTGAAGTAGAGCAGTGTTGTGTTACGGACTAAATCTGTTGTTAAGCTCTCCTCAACTATGACAAACACCGTCGATGACCAAAGTTGGGAAAGCAGGAAGTTCACGTTGCCAATCATGAATACATATGACTGGGTCAGTACTTAATATCGCCGCTTCGGAAAAGAACGCTTACGACAGGCAAGCAAATACACGCAGAGGGCGAACGGTATAATTCTTCCTCACAAGGCTCTATCTTAGCCGATAGTAAGGCTTTTACCAAGTACCCCAAACACCTGCTACTCTCCGCAGGATGGCAACATGCAGTGGCGAGTATTAAATGAATGTCATGGATCGCGTGGCCGATGCCGAGCATCCAATTTGTGGTACAAGACCACCCACATCTTGGTAGAGCTTAGCTGATATAGGATTTCGGAAAGGCAGATGTTTTAATCAACTCAGACTCGGATTGTAGTCGAATAATCGTGAGATTGGCCAATTAGATTAGATGCCTCGATGTGGAAGGCATTTCGGAGTTTAGCCTACACTGTTCTAATAGGCCTGCATCTCACCACGCCTCCACAAATGTTAAATGTCCTTTATATAGAGCCCCTTCGGTAGTTGTTGGATCTTGTTCCTGATACTTGCGCAAGACACAAAATTAGTTATTCTTTGGTCGCACCGGATCTTTTTGGCTTATGCAACGACAGTGCATCGACCTTATATTCGATCACAAGAGCTCTGCTTGACCATGGAATGACTGCAACTTATTGTTGTTTCTTGCAAAATCGCAACGTTTTGGTTCGCTTTACCCCAGTCCAAAGCTGTGAGACTAGTGGAAACCTGAAGGTGTGACCCCACAAGAGTGCCCTAGCCATGCTGTGTTAAATACAGTGCGGGAAATTATGGAGGCCTGAGTCGTGAAAAGGGAACGGCACGAATAGTGGCGGGGCGCGACGGTTAAGGGGCGAGTACCTAGGTATGTTTCTATGCTCTTGCATACCCAACTCCATTTGCACTTCCCACTGGCTTAATCATTGCTTTCTATCGTAGTTTGACAACTGATCGATCTAGGAAAATGAAGATAATATATTGCAAACACACTTGCCTATAATCTAGGCAGCCGTTGAAGAAAAGGTTGAAGCTGAGAAAACATCAAGCTTCGTACGTTTTAATATTGAACGCGCTCTGAAGATGGTTCCTCACCTTTACGATGGAAGCCTGAGACCATGAGGTTATACGAGGCTTCATCGTGCTGAGTTGCTTCGCCACAACAGAGACAGCCTTGCAACCTAAATTGCGCAGTCACCCTTCCAACATAAAATCTCTCGGAACCCAGTCTCAAAGTTATTCTCTAGTAATACTTTATTCTCACCTAGGATCTTGTTGAATCACCACTACAATGAGTCAAATCGCGCCGCAAGGTGGAGCAACAAGCACTGGAACCATTGTTGATTCAACCCTCGGCCTCCTTGGACGGTTACCGCTCGAACTTCGCGATAAAATTTACGAGTACACAACAGACGACCTTCTCGAACTCACCATACCTCCGCCTTTCAACGATTCTTTGCTCGTTTTCTTCACACGCCGCCTTCCACGCTGCCTTTTCCTCTGCCACCAAATCTTCGACGAAGCAGCAAAAGCATACCTATACCATACCCTACTCACCATCACCAGCGCTAGCGTCCCTAATCCTAAGAACCTCCTATCGCAAGCTACAACTTCGATGGCGTTCAAGAATCTTCGTTCCTTGGATTTCACGGAGCCACAGGATTGTTATGCTCACTCCTCTGATTCTATATCACAGCATGCAGCTGAAGTGTGTGTGCACGACATCGTACAGCGCTGCCCAATTCTTCGCGACCTCACTATGACAATCTCGGCAGACATGCTATTTACGCATTCCAACATCCTTCCACCAGGCTTCCCACCCAGCTTAGGAACGATGCAAGAAGTGGAAGAAAATATGCAGTTTTCTCAGCTCTTTGAGCAGAGATTTTTCCGGGAGTCTGAGCACGACGGCCTTCTGAATCTCCAGTTGACCTGTAACGACGCATCCAAGTATTCCAGACGTATCGGCAAAGATAATCGGAGCCTCTTTGAGCCTTTTGCGAAGGCGTTTGTGGTAGAAGCCAAGAAAAAGAATAATGCAATGGCGCTAAATATTAAGATATGCCCAGGTGCCCCAGGAACATATAATGCTAATTGGCCGGAGCTGTCTTGGGACAAGGGTGATAATATTACGTCGTACTACTACATGGATTTTTTTGGGTAGAAGATGCAGCTGCAGTGTATATTCGAGATAACAATCATTCTTTGGAAGTCTGTATGGCTTAATTTGATATGGGCGCCTTTGTTCATGATACAAGTGATGCCTAGGAAGGATATGTGGATGGATTGAGATATCTGCTTGTCTACAAAAGATGGATCTGATTAAAAAAGCTCAACGACTTGTAGGTTCCAGTCGACAACAAGACTACTATACAGACTCAGATCACAACATGCCTCATTTTCTTCCTCGGTAACTGCCTTTGCTCCAAGTATCGAGATGCGTATTTCTAGCAACAGCATACTGCATTGCTATGACGTACTAAGCCCAGCTGTGAAGTTTCGAATTTGAACAGAGGATAACAATATCAAGAATTATTACCTATGGTAGGAGAGGATTGAAATCTAGTAGTTCAATACACAGTAGGTAAGAAAGCCGCCTATATATCCGAGTATATTCTGCGTGGCGCAGGTCGAAAGCTTATGAAGGCAATGACGATCAGAGCTACTCTCGATAAGAGATACAAAGTTAAAGCAGTGTATGTACTTTATGATTATAAAATATAAGGCTACTACTTGGTAGCGTTTGCTTGCGTTTAGCTTGTATTTAAGGCCGTTCATCTAGTGTATCCTTCTTTCAACGAGCGACTGGGTATCGAGGTAGGATATTGCCAGACCGGCAAGATTCATCGCACAGTTCTCGAGTTCGAGGATGGTTCTGAGCCGTCTTAATGTGTTGGTCGAGATGATCGTAAAGTAGCGGGCTATCAAAGGCAATATTAATCCTGGTAGAGCACGGTATTGAGAGATTGAGCTACAAAAGGTGTTGTGAATTTTTTTATAGGTGTTACCAGGTAGATTATATAGATACCCACGCTAAGATCCAGTAATAGTCGCATGATTTGCAGCGACCATATTACTTGCATGAACATATCTTCTCCTATACAGTACGTGTGGTCTGGTCCAACATCAACGAGGAGTTTTCGGAGGGCTTAAACACTTCTTATCGCAACCGCCAATCTTGAATCAGTATTGTACACTGACTCCTCGGTAAAGAATGAACGGATGCGGCAGCCGATGTGGAGATGGAACAAAGCTCTAGGTGCTCTCGGCCGCATCTGACTCAAAGCTATTGGCGAAGCGGGTTCAGACACGAGTAAAAATATGCGAATGGGAGACCTAGAGGGTGCGCTCCCTTCAACCAGTTCAATTAGCAGCTCTCACATTCCCAAGGTTCAAAGCTGACGTAGGAGGGAGGCTCCCCGAAGTCACACGCCGAAGTTGCGGGCAATTCTTTGGTAATGAGGACAACATATAAGGTGACGGAAAGAGCGCCAAAGATGTTAACGATCCAGACAGCAATCCCACCGAGATAGTTCCGTCTACAATTTTCCATTCCACAATTAACATATAGACTGCGAACCCCACTGCTGCTATTGTCACAAAGAGCTTACGATAAGCAGCCCTGCAAGATTATAGTGCCGCTATAGCTTCGATAGCTATGAGACCTATGCTCGCGACAAAACTGAAACTAGGCACAGGGACCCATTTTTTTATGATGACAATGCGAATTACGGTAATCTTGATATGCATGAGTTTCCGAATGCGATTAAAGAGGTGGAAACCCGAGCGAATGAAGAGACCGAGCTCGAAGCCGAAGTGGAAAGCGACAGTGATAGCGAAGGTGGTGTTGAGAGATGTAATGACAATAACAGCGAAGATTAGGACGAAAATGGGGACAAAAATGAGCAGGAGAGCAAGGAGCAAGAAAGCGGCAATCATGAAAAGAGGGATGAGATGGCGAAACTCAAGCTCCATATTTACTCACTGAATGTACCGAACTTGGTAGACGTAAACTACGACTGACGACAATAGTGGGAGGATTCAAATAGAGAACGTAGGAACGAAACCAAAGTCTGATAGCGAGCTGCCTGGGATTAATGGGCCAAGGGGCAAAATTAAAAGCTGGAGATGAGCCTTTACATCTATAGCCATCCCTCCCGTCACTAAGAGTGGTGTTGGATGGATCGTGGTTTGGAAGCTCGTTGCGAGCTGTCGTTGGTATAGCCTTCCCGAACAATTGAGTTCTGCGGATTGGAGCCAGCACGACCAGAAGCTACAAAGGGATACCTGGCCCGGAAAGGCTGCAAATACTAAATGTATCAAATGGTGAATTGAGATGATGGTGATGGACAGCCATGACAGGCTAGAGGCCGACGGTGCGTGTCGATAGTCCCATCACAAGCCGAGGCTAAAAGTGTCTTGGCGTGAATCTCAGCTTTACGCGATCGCGAAACAACATCAATCATAGTCACATCTCTTCTACTCTATCCTCGAATCTAAACCTCAACATGGCTTCCGCGACGCGCTTCACGTATCCCTTTGCCACCTCTCCTGACATCATCCGCTCCCACCAAAAAGACGCCTACTTTAGCGGCGTTCTTCTCGAACAGCTCTCCACCCTTATCCGCAAAACCTACGGCGCGCGTTTCGCCCACTCCTACACCTCCGAAACTAACGTGCTCGGCGAACTATTATATCTTGGTCTTACCACACTGATAGGGAATCGGACGCTGGGGGAGGAGTACTGCGACATCATACAGGTTGAAGGGGAGAGCGGGAAATTGCCTGCACTCGGGAGAAGAGCTGGGTACATATTGAGCTGTATATTGGGGCCGTATGCGCTGCAGAGGTTGTTGCCTGTGTTTAGGAGGAGGATAAAGGCGAAGTTGGAGGCGAATCTGCGACGGTACGCAAGATTGCAGGCGAAGGCGCAACAGGAGGGAAAGAAAAGCACATCTTCGCCCCTGGGGTCACGAATCCAAAGCTACCTCCTGAATAATCTCGACACAATCACATCGCCATCACCGATCTACGCGCTTTCGCTAGCGACCTTCTACTTCTCAGGCTCATACTACCACTTCTCAAAACGGATATGGAATCTCCGCTACATCTTCACACGCCAAGTCGGAGAAAGTGACGGGCGCGTAGGGTATGAGGTGTTGGGTGTACTACTCACTCTCCAAATGGCAGTGCAAGCATATCTCCACCTCCAGAACACCTTTACCCCCACGGTCAGCACCGCCGCCCTCGGGGCCGGCACAGGTGCAACAGCAATGGTAGGCGGCGGCGTCGAAGTCTCCCTCGATCCGAACGCTTACAGCACCAACAACGCTTTACTCTTCGACACGCCCACGAACCCCTCGTCAGCGCCTACAGAGCTGCAGAAGTGGACGCACACCCCGGTGTCGGATAAGCCGAGGTATGAGTTGGATAACGAGGAGACGATGGGATGGATTGGGGAGGCGAATAGGAAATGTACTCTTTGTCTAGAGGAGATGAAGGATCCGAGTGTTACTACTTGTGGGCATGTGTTTTGTTGGACTTGTATTGGAGACTGGGCGAGGGAGAAGCCGGAGTGTCCGCTTTGTAGACAGAGTTGTCTTGTGCAGCACGTTTTGCCATTGAGGGGCTAGTGGATGTCGAGTGTAATAACAATGAGAATAAGATACCCTGTATCAAGTTCAAGATATGGTGACAATATTGGAACAATGGAAATCAAATGGGATTCGACTGATAGATAAACTGCTCTTGAAAAAGGCAACATTGAAAATAGGAAGGAAGACCTAGACTATTAACACGAATACGAAAAGCACATCAAACAAAGAGGAACAGCCAGTGTAAAGAGCTAAAATGTTTTCCCTCTCGCATCGAGCTTAGCGCTGAACAGGCCTGTGAGTTAGAGGCGAGTTTGTGACTATAGTTCGGAACTTTGTCCACCATGCTAGAACGCAGCCTCAATCATCACATAAGACAACCTAAATATCTAGCGGAGAGGATTGCTACAATCTCTGCTTCGAACATAATTACTCCGAGATCCACGTCAGAAGCCTTACGGTTCTGATGAATTATGGCTGAAGCAACCATGAGATAGCCTAATGTTTCATCTTGGGGCTTGATTGTAACTACATTATCCCTCAATTGCTGAGCATTGGCCCCAAATAGGCGAGGCGGTCCTTGTGCTTCTATGTTGCTAAGGAATGGTCGCCATGATCTTTGTGTAGCCCTCGAAGCCATTTGCTCCATATCAACGTGTCGGAGAAACTATGGGTTCTTTGGTAGACACAACATCTGTCCCTTGAGACATCAAAGACCGAATTTGAGACCGTTCCATGATTTGATATGGAGACAAGTCCTGTATGCTAAAATGTCTATACGATACCATAAGAACCTCGTGCAGAATATTGCACGCGGTCCCATGGCGACTTTGAGACTATCGTGAACAGTGAGCAGACTAAGATACAGTCACAGTCAGCACGCCATTTTACGGCAATCAAAGTATTAATATGGTAAGTTAGCCAACTGACCTTCTTATTCTTGATAGCCAAGGAGCTATCTTCCGCAATGGCATCGAGTCTGTGCAAAGTCCAAATTCTTTGCATGCAAGTAGAAAATTGAAATGAGATGCTATCCTTGAGTACGATGGAGAGATTGTGCTCTTCGATGATCTTCTGCGAAATATGTTACGTCAGATCCCGCGAGTGGAAAAAAGTCATGGTTCTCGTGCATTGGACCCACGCACTTGGAATTGGTCAATTATAAGTAGCAAATACACTGGCTTCATATTTTTTAGGGGCTAAAATCCAAATAGCGTTGCCGTCATTGAAGTCCCCGATATGTATCTTCGCAGTGTCGTCCTAATACTCGTCCAGGAAATACGCCGAGGAGAATTCATTCTTTAAAACACAACTGGGAGGCCCCTTTCTTGTAAATCCCTGGTGGGGATTCGCGAGGCTATTTATTACTGCCTAGCATCTACTTGTCGAAAAACGCAGGGCTTTGGAAGGCGATGCAAACAAGCCCATATGTGATCGATTAATTCCTACTGGTTGGACGAGATACAAGCCAGTCGATGGCATTGAACCTGGACACTTAGACAAGACGTGCTTTTAGCTACACCGCCAGAACCTTTGGATCTCTGGAAGAGTGGCAAGAGGGGAACGTTTGGATACGGGAGTTTTGAAGCGTCGCTATTGTATTAAATATGAAACTTATAGAAATCTATGTTATGTGGTACGCTGGAATTGGGATGTTTCTGAATGGCAGCGTCTTATTCATATGATAATATTTGTGACAAAAATAGTCGTCCTTTTGGACGTGGCTGCCACAGCCGCACATTACTGCCCCGCGCGTAAACTGTTTAACCAATGACATAGCTTAACCTGTTGTCTCTCCATGGCCCGGGCAGCTTGATATCTATGCCATTCACGCACGATCGGGACGAATATACGAGCTAAGCCACCACCCGCTAGCTTAATCGCAGCCCTTTGGCGTCTCATAAGATTTGCTGATGAATTAGTGCGAATATTAGAGAGCAGTCCAACCCAACCTCTCCTCGTCCTCCTTTACTTCACCATCAACATTCACAATGACAACGCTAGGCTTACAAGCCGTCCGCCCGGAGTCTGCACGAGATGTATCAAGCCTCCAGCAATACTTGAACGCTGCGGAGACGACTACTGGCTTAATGGCTATGCGGGATGCACGCGAGGAACCCGGCAGTTGCTGTGCTGGCTGCGACGTTATGCTTGAAGCTTGTTTCCATGATCCGCCTAAAATCCATGTCCGCAAAATAATAAGTATGTCCTCGATAGGATTACAGGGATCCTGCCCTATGTGTGCCTTGCTTCGGGTAATTCTATTCGGACCGGGTCACCTTCTACCCATTCCTACCAAAGCAAACTCCAAAGACCTTGATAATCCTCGAGTCTTGTACAGTGATACGACCCTTGAACCAATAACAGAGCAGCCTATGCATTTGAACGTGTACGTCCGTCCTATGTGGCACCCGTTCATTCCTAGCGTAATTACCCTACGCTTCACCTTCTCTCTCCAACCATGGTCGCCTACATGGCTCCCAGCTGAAAACATCACGTGGCTACATAATACTGAGGAGAATCTAACGTTGTTCACACATTCAAGTATGTCTTCTTAGTTTAACGTTCCCTAATGCATGTTAACTCATAGCAGACCCTATGTCGGCGCCACATCAACCTCCGCTAGGGCTAATGGATGACCCGAGGAAAGAATTCGATCAAAAGTTGGAGCTCGCTCGTAGCTGGGTCAAGCGTGACGTCGAAAGCTGGAATTACATTCGATCGCGTAGCTCTCGCATCCTAGATCTCTTAGAGCAACACACAGCGAGAGGTCTCTTTAATAATGTCTACCCGACCAGACTATTAGATCTCTCCACTAAGGGAGAAATCCGACTCGTTGATTGCGCTATGGAATTCTCGGACCTTATTTCTTCCAATCTACCACTCCCGGCCTATGTTACCTTGAGCCACAGATGGGGCACATGCCAACATCTAACTCTCACGACACGGACGGAATCACGGCTAAAGCACGGAATATTGCAGGAGAACTTACCTCAAACATTTGAGGACGCAGCTTTCGCGACTCGCGAGATAGGATATCGTTACATATGGATAGATGCACTATGCATCGTCCAGGACAGTGCGGAAGATTGGATCCGTGAATCAGTCAAAATGGGCGATATTTTTAGTGGCGCTGTGGTCACGCTTGCAGCCCATTGCGCAACCGACGACTCAAGGGGCTTTCTCTCTTCATCACTATCGAAGCACAGCTCTGTGGAATTTTTAGTACGTGGCCAGCAGCAGGTCGGTATTTGTCGACAACCGAAACCAGAACTCGATATCACTAACAGTCTCCTATCCAAGCGAGGATGGGTTCTCCAAGAAAGGTTACTTTCTACTCGAACTATTCACTTTACCCAAGGCCAACTCTATTTTGAAACGGCGAAAGGCATCAGGGACGAGAATGGGTCACTAATGAGGAAGTTTGATTATGCTGGATCTCGGGAAGTAAAAGATATATCCCAAACATTCAGCCAATCCAAGTTATCAAAGATTCGATCACTTCTCGACGTTGGAGATGTTCTGGAGATGGCGAAGATGATTTACTCTAGACGAACTACAGGTCAATGGTTGGATCTAGTGGAAATATACTCACGCTGCGACCTTACTGTCGACACGGACAAGTTAATCGCTATTTCTGGCATGGCCCTAAAGATCCACCAGAGGACACGTCAGGAATGGTGTGCCGGCATCTGGAAAGACCTTTTATTCGAAGGACTCCTTTGGTTTCCTACGATTGAGGGATTATATCGGCCATCAAGCAGACGAGCACCATCCTGGTCATGGGCATCCTGGGATGGCCCAATTCAATTTCCCACAGGAGTGAGTTGTTTCTCCAGCAAGAGATGCGAGTTCGTTTCTTTGCGCAATTTGAAAAGTGAGAAGGTGGATTGGCTGAATGGGCTAGGGACCTTAAACCTCCGTGGCTGTTTGATACCGCTCTCGAATCTTTTCCCTAAAGATAAAGTACGGTTGGGTCCACAACCTAACTTAAAGAGTGCCATCCCCTGGGACATTTCGTGTTTCCCAATTAATGCTTTAAAACATCATGTCAATGTGCACAAACTCTACTCTGAAAAACTTAAACCTGCGACCGATCCCGCTGGGTGGATTGCCTTTGATCATCCAGACGACATAGATTTCAGCCGTGGATCTAGACACCATCTAGAAGATGAGACGAAGGCGCTCGAAGAATTGACAATAAGGAAGTCTGATCCATGCGACTTAGATCTGCACTTTCTAATTCTAGGAAGCTGTCGAGTTACGCAGCATGCCTCTTTTTGGGGGGTTTTTCTTAAAGCTTCAGACAATCGACTCCAATACCCTACATTCAGACGTTTCGGTGCTGGACAGCTTTCCCGTCGGTATTTAGACATTATAACGCGAGACGTGTTGCATCGCCCTCCTCAGGGAGTTCCCCAAAGTAGCAGATATCCAATGAATACAGGACCTCTCACTTTTGAGGAAGATTTAGAGGAGCGTCTCTTCAGCAACGGACATATGACTTTGACTATCGAATAGACGAGGAGGCGTTGTGGTGAATCTGCCCTGGAGCATGCATAGGCTTAGTGACTCTAAATTTCTAAGGAAATAGATTGCTAAGCCTACCCTAGTTTTGCAAAGGGCTAGTAAGCCTAGGTATTATAGAATTAAAGTTTGTTAACATTAAGCTTTAATATATTTAATAATTATCTATTACAAACAGTATATATATTACAGGCTGTTAGTAGTTTTTGTGTTATTTGCGTTTAACTTTAATAACTAAAAGATTATCTGATTCTAACTTAGCAGCGAGTAGGCAGAAAACATTAGAATAGTTAAATATGAGTAAAGGTCACGTGTAAACACGTAATAATAGCTTAGCTAAATTCCTGTAATTTATAGGCTTATATACCCTGAATTTGATCAACAATAAGCGTTGAGGGTTTAGCCCTCTAAGCTCTCCAATATACATTTAAAAGAATAGCACGTAATTTGAATATACTCTATTTCAGTTTTGCCCAGGCATATTTGCGCCTTCTCTGCCATTTCTCAGCTTGCGCCCCGATCTAGTAACAAATCAACTATCTCCGAACGCATATTCTCCTTAGCCAAGGCTAAGGGTGTCCGTCCTTGTACATCTTCAAGGTTGATATCTGCGTCATGCTCAACCAATAACTCCACAATTTCCTTATGCCCTTCAGTAACTGCTTTATGGAGTGCAGTCCCCATATCTTCAGTCTCTCTCGGATCAGTCGGGTGCTCCACCCCTATCTCATTGATATCAAAATCCTCTCCTTTCTCTAGAAGGAACTTCACCACTTGCGTCTGTCCTGTCTCTGCAGCAGCTACAATAGCGCCACTCCCTTTCAGCCTCGCCCCATGCTCAAGCAGCAGCGCAACGATATCAATCTTACCGTTCTCCGCCGCACCTGCTAAGATAGTTTTGTATTCGTCAACAGGTTTATCGTAATTCGGATCTGCACCCTTCTCCAAGCAGAACCTCGCCCATGCGTAATTGCCAGACGTTGCAGCGACCGAAAGGACGGTGCCAAACCATGTAACATAGTAGTCGATAGCGACAGCGTTTGCCTCAATGAGGACTTTGTGCGTATTAAAAGCGCCGGCGCCAATCAAGGTTCTCATGACGTTGTCTTCTACGGTTGCGCCGCGGTCGAGGCACCACGACACAACATGTGCGTGGTCGTGGTTTGCGGCAACTTCCATCATGATGGGTAGAGGTAGTGTGTAGGAGGATTTGAGCGATTCTTGTTGTTTGACGAAAGCAAGAATGGCATCGAGATCGCCTTCGGAGCAAGCACGATAGAGTTGGTCACCCAGTTGGGCTTTTCGTTCTGCCTCCATGATGGCTCTTGGTGCAGACAAGGCTTGCCTCTTTTTTCGGTCTGTTTACGTCGCGATGAGTATCGGGCCCGAGTAACGGATATCTTGAGGGGTTTAGGAAACTGCTTTGGAGGTGTAGATGAATGGGCCGTCAAGGTTCTTATGACAGGGTACGGAAAACCAACATTTGCATGTAGCAGGTTGAAATGATTCCTTGATGAATTCCAGTAATCATGACGAGTGCCGAGCTTCGCTCGCTCGAGGCAGACAAGGCAGACAATAGTCTAGTGTTACATAACTCATCACGCACGGATAGAACGATCTTCAAGGAGTTACCCGTAAACGCTGGACTAGAGCTGCACTCACGTGGATTTCCTAATTAGGTGACCTTCTAAGGTGTATTAAGGAGCACCGCTAGGCAGATACGGTAGAAATCATCTTGGCTCTCACATAAGCGAGCGGATCGTCGCAACATACTAAGGACTGAGGATAACCTGCATGATTGGAATAGGCAAAAAAGTTGACCTTGTAAGCCAAAAAGAGATCCCTCTCTTGAAAATCTTCCCATGCTCCGGTTCTTACGGGAAGACTAATAATCATTTTCAAGGATGACAGCTATAGATGCAGGGCCGACAGTATCAATAATAGCCTAGACCTTCATTTTTTGAGGCCATATAAACAAAGATAGCCTGGGTTCACGGATCAGATCCTACGAACCATATAATGTGATTACAGTCTGGTAGTCGCATTCGTTTTGTTCGTCAAATGTCACTTCTAGGACCCGCCGCAACATGGATCAGCCCCCACTCGTGTCGTAAAACAAAGGATTACCGTGAAACAAAGGAATACTGCAGCATAATCCTAGGATTGTGGATGGGTACCTAAAGAGGGATTGAGGTAGCTTTGGGTGACGTTGGAGGCTGTGAATGGACTGAGTTTTGCTCTGTTTATTGGTGGGCTGAGCGCTTTGAGACGTTGGCATTATAGGGGAGCCTGATGAGATGGATGGCCAAGGTCTTGTTGCCCTTCTGGCTATCCCTTTTTGGACACTAGCTAAAAGTGACATTCCCGAGATCTGCAGTGTTCAATGCTGGTAAATCGCTTTATCGCCTATTGATCAACCACGTGGGCCTGATAAGGCATCCAGCTATCCTTGATGAGACTGGAAAGTAGGAAACGTAAGGCGGGTATTAACTATTATGGCCTATGTACAAGGTATAATGCCCATCAAAAAGCCAATACTTACAGGGCCGCAGTAACTGTTAGCCGAAAACAATGCGAATTCCAACATAGAGTGGTAAATATCGATCAACATAGCCCTGTCACACATAGCAGCGCAAAACGATCTGAATAGATTTAGAAAGGCCACTAGAACGAAAATAGAGCAAGGAATATACTCTTTTCTTGGCAATCCTGTTTATGCTATTGTACAGACGGATTGCGGATGCTACATGAATGGTAGTGTTCTTACAGTGTAGATCCAACTATGAGGTCTATAAAACATGGTCGTTTCCCAGCTTGAATTGGACATCCGCAGCTTCTTCAGCTCCTAAGATCAGTCCTCCCTTGTTTTCTTTATTCTTCTTCGTCCAGAGATTGCTTCTCAGCACCCAACAGAATGCGTTTCACTCAAATCCTGGGCTTGCTTGTCCAAGCCTCCATTTTCCAAGGAGCTCTTTCAGCACCAGCAACAGACGTCCATGATCGAGGGCTAGTCAAGCGCTACACTGGAGACCCTTCACCCAAGAAAGGAGATGGACCGGATACAAGCGATTACCCCACCGACGACGAGATCCGAGCTGCTTACATTGCGCCTTCCGGCCCATCTGTATTCTTCTCCATGATTCCAAGTGATTACGGAGGTACAAATCAGGGAGGCTCGAATGTTGCCTACAAATTCGCGCAATCGATCGGAGGTGTCATATTTCGTGGTACCTTTCCCAAAAAGTATACCAACATGAACGGGCGCTCAGCGGCGTGGTATCAGAACTTTGCGGATCGATTCTCGGGCGTCTTCGCTGAAAAGGCGTCTGGTACAGCCTATATTGTAGGCCCCTGGGAAGGGGAGATCGATGCCTGCAGAGTCTGGCAACGCATCGAATACCCAACCTTGCAAGATAACCTTGAGATTTCACGCGTCACTCTTGTTGACTACACCAACTTTGAGAACCAGAAAATTATTTTGGGAACTCGCAAGCGCCACTCAGCTCCTACTTCAAGAACTACAGCCTCGATAGGAGCTCCGGCTGCAATGTTCGACAAGCGACAAGAGGCGTCTTGCTTTGACTGGGAGGGTGAGGGCGAAGACCCAATTTGCTGCGTTGGCGAACCTGCATAGAAACATACCCAGTTCGACTGCAGGTCTTTAGCTGTAACCAGAAACTCCCATATTTACTTTTGTGTCTTGCGAACGAATTTCAAAAGAATGCACGCTAGAAGCCTAGGTTATTCTATCGGAAAATCTAAGCGAAGACGGGACTCTGTTCGTTTGCATACGAAGGGTTCATTTTATGATACATATGTCTTTTTGCTCCTTCAACTTCAACAACTACGCTCGTTTTCCACTATAGGGATTTCTTTACGAAAGAGTAGAGATACTTCAATAATAAATGCACAAGTTCTCGCACTCATCTAAGTCCGTGTTTTCGAATTGTGACCTTCATTCTTGTGGTACCTAACTATACTGCATTTTGGCAGTGTTCTCGCCACAGATACAAGGTGATGTAAAATATTTTGGACCTTCAAGTACCACATCTTCTCACATAGGTATCATTTGAATTAGTTTAGTTCTATAGTAACTTCTAGGACTAGGGCTTATTTTTGCTGTAAATAGAAACTAGATTAGCAGTAGCAGCAAGCTATATTTTGAAGGGAAGCCATCTACGTAAGTTGATAGATAAAAAATGTGTGATTTATTTAGGCAAGTGAAGAGACAGAACGTTCGAGGTACGAAGAGGGATCGAAATAATGACATAGGTGGTCATTAGAAGGGTTAATAAAATACTATATGTATCCAGAAAGAAAATATAGCCTTTTGCCCGACAGGTAGTGACTTGTGAACCCTGGTTTCCTAAGCGGAGACGACGAATTATACGACACTAGAACAGCAAGATGTATCGAGTATCCCTCTTCCTAACAGACGAGTAAGACCTAACTAATGAAATTGGAAGATTGGTAAAGCAAATCCTTTTCTCCAGTCACTTCGTTTAGTCTGCCCAATGCTCGAAGCTGTGCGATGAAACCACTAAGTGTTTTGAAGAACCTGACTGACTATAGCATTGTTGCATGTTTAGTAAGACGTGTGCAGAAAATGACGGGGTAAGATATCAGTAAGTTGCAAGTAACGAGAATGTTTACTATGAACATTTCAAATAGGATATTCTCGACTAAAATCTTGTGTAAGAGTCCGTACTTCTTGACTTTAAAGTGGTCTTAATTCGCTGCCGCTGCGCAGAATTTCCATCTCGCAGTGAAATGGAAAACTTTCTTAGCAGAAGGTCGATACTCAAGTCGCATGATCCATCCTCTTAGCGAACGTCAGAGAGCATCGAAGAAATAGGCACTCGGTCCCTTTGCCACTTCTGAAACTCATATCTGCTGACACCACCTCGCTCTGGGGTCAAGTCAGACTTCCAGTCCA
The DNA here is from genome assembly GCA_014905255.1 of Herpotrichia juniperi. Lineage (NCBI taxonomy): Eukaryota > Fungi > Ascomycota > Dothideomycetes > Pleosporales > Melanommataceae > Herpotrichia > Herpotrichia juniperi. Next base: position 125,404 of record BLYF01000053.1, on the reverse strand, counting down.
TCCTGAGTCGGCGCCCAGAAAGGAGGTCCTCTTCTTCTTCTTTCCTGTAAACAAACTTCAATTCCCCATGGGCGTCGGCGGTAGCGCCTCGGGACCGTAAATCTATGTTCGAGCCGTAGTCTCCACCAATGCAACATTGCATTGTATATTGAAGGCACAGAGTAATTTCCGGGCCTGCTTCTAAGTCCAGAATCGATAGCCCAAAATGGCTGACTCTTTCTTTGCGAAGAAACGCTATCGTGATATCGTAAATCGCATCCATGGTTACGCCTTGTGAGTCTTTGAACCAGATATCAACGTTCCGTGCATCGTCTCCCATTTGACCGTGACAAAACTCCACAATTGAGAGCTTGTTAGGAGGCGGTTGAATGACTAGCATTTTGCGCCAACTGGCATCTTTAAAAAGAAAGGCTTCTCGTCTTTTGTCGTAATGCGTCCAGTCCATGAGTTTGATAGTCCCGATGTCTTGCGAATCGCTTGGGAGTGCGAAGAACGGAAGAAAGTGATGCCGCAGAAGAGGGTTGATTGTCCATTCCTGTGGAGCCTTAAGAGGCACCTCGCGAAAGAATAACGCTTGTTGAAGGCATGGAGATGACTTAATCGCGGTTTCGAACCGGTGCGAGATACGCTGTGCGAGAAGCAAGTCCTTACCTGGAAGCTGAGCCAGAACGGCTTCCAGAAGTTCAGGTGTGTCGAGCACTCGGGAACAGGCTGAAGACATTGTATCTTGCGTCCTACCAAAATGTGAAATGAAGAGGGCGGACGATAGTTTATGAGTTGACTGATGCCTAATGCCAACATGTCTGTGATCGTCATTGCAGCGCCTAACCCAAAGCAGTTACACCCTTGGACTGATATGAACGTCGACCGCTGGTCTCTTATCCTCCATCCTTCATCAATGTCGAAAGCAACGCGTAATTGTTAAAACACGTTTCGATATACCATATCTTTGTCAGATTCCAATCTATCTCTCAAGATCTTATGAAATGCACTAAATATCCCGTCGCGTCAAGCAACAGCACTAAAGCTGCAAAAGCTGTTCGTATGCGAGTCCTGTGGAGTTCATGACAAGTTTTTACCTTGCCCTTCATATTTGCGATCTCTTTTCCACAATAAAATTATATGAGTTTTCCCGCTTTAGTCGTGGACGTTCTTTTTGGCCACAATAGGCGCAGGCGGAGAACATAAAAACGATGCCGCTAACGCAAACCTTTGGTGATAATTATTATCAATAACGACAGCGAGAAGTCCATCGTTGCGCCTGCGCTAATTCACAACGAATTTTCGATTACCGGGCGACGTGCAGTAATCAGACTCCGCGCCATGTAGGGAGCAAACCTCATACAAGACATTAACCACGCCAATGAACTCAACACCGAAGACACTACGAAATCAAATCAAAAATCAAAACAGCGGTGTATCCTCGAGTAGACATATGCGACGTTCCTCTGGATAACAATGATGAGTTGTTAGGCACAAAGAGGACCACAAAGAGGTACGGCACCGATCACGCACACAAACACGTTTGGCAAGATGCTGACAGTGTGCCTTCTAGAACTCAATCATCACGTTTGAAGATACCACCCAAACGCAAAGGCGGCAAGCTCAAAGAGTCAACCACAGCTACTGCTGCACGAATCCGGCCACAGACGGGAAGCAGAGCCGACTCTCGTGGATTTCGCGCACCACAATAGTCCCTCGACTTTCAGGTTGCGCTTAACCGGATGGAATCTGCAAGGACTGCGCTCAATGCAGCGCTTATGATAAGCAGTATCTCTATTGCTTGTCCACTTGTTGGCGCCATTATTGGCCATGTTTTGCCAACAACTGCCGATGACAATGCTGCCAGTCAAGTTGTCACTCAAACGTCCTGTTACTCAAATCTTTAGTCTCACGCTCCCAATCAAGCTTCTAGGTAGGCTCCCATTTATACCGCTGATAATGCCGTGAACCGCGCTGTCAGTACTAAAGACACCCTGGAAAAACGAGTCAACGAGCTTCCAGAGCGCCTTTGCTCAGCGTGAAGACTGATTAACGAACTAACGGTTGGCTATGGACTACCACTGCTTGTGAATGACCTTGCCTTCATGGGCTGATCGTTATGAAAAAAATATCTTAGAGATCACTCTGTCAAGCTCCAAACATGGCTAGATGCTCTATTCGAATAAAAAGATGCGCGCTTTGCACTTCTCGGGCCAGAAGACGAGGATTCCACGATCGGTGAACTTTGGAACCAGAGGAAGGACTATCTCGAAACAAACGTGTGAACATTCGGCAGAGATAGAATTCGATTTGTGTTGGACGACTGTGGGTGGGTTGTCAGAGTAGTCTTCGTAACACGGAGCTCAAAATTGTTACAACGCGGCGCTGTCGTCCCACCTCACAATTCCTAGAAAATCTTCGACATCGACCTGAAAGTGAAGATCAGTCCCATTACGTTCGATATGATATTGCAGTTTTGGACTCAATTCAGCTACA